>LPNX010628145.1:126192-310871 GCA_001517045.1 Pseudotsuga menziesii
CTTCTTACTAACCAAAACCCTAGCTTTTGGAATCGTTGTACAAGACAAATTATAGTACATTTAACCATGGGAGAGAGAACCCATAGAAGTATTCCAATTTCATGAATCCAATGGATTCAATAGTTCACCGATGTTATCCATGTTATTCATTGTATGGCTAGTTGCAACTTGCATTCTAAATCTTTCAAGGACATAGGGTGAATCCATTCCGAGGGAATATAATATGAACCAATAAGAAAAACATATTTTCATTAGTTCCTATAGGTTGTTTTCGTAGGTCCCACGTTGGCATGCTACCCAGAAGCGCCCAATGGAGGTATTTCCCAAGTTGACCCCTTATTGTGTAAATTACATTGCCTTTTAGTGACCAAAACCCTATCTTTTGGAATCGTCATACAAGACAAATTACAGGCCATGTACCCATGGTTGAGGGGAACCCATAGAATTATTCCAATGTCACAAATACAATATATTTTATGGTCCACTAATATGAACCATACTCATCATTATATGGCTAATTGCAACTCACTTCCTAAAACCTTTTAAGGACACGTGGTGAATCCATTCCTAGGGCATAGAATATGAACATGGCAGCAAAACTTAGTTTGTCCAACTCTTGTAGGTGTTTTTGGCCAAGGAACACGTGGGAATGCTACCCACAAGCTCCCATATGAGGTATTTCCCATGTTTACTCCTTATTTCAAAAACTACATTGTCTTTTACTCACCAAAATCCTAGCTTATGGAATCATCATATAAGACAACTTTTGGGCCATGTACCCATGGGGGAGAGTTACCCCTATAAATATTATAATGTCATGAATCCAATGGATTCAATGGTTTTCTAATAGGATCCATTTTCATCATTCTATGGCCAATTGCAACTTGTAACCTAAAACCTTTCAAGGACACATGGTGAAATCATTCCTAAGGCATAGAATCCGAACTAGGAATTAGAATTGAGTTTCGTTGTCTTTGTAGGTGTGTTTGAGTAGGGACCATGTGGGCATGCTAAACAAAATATTTGGGTCAAGTTATTTCCCAATTTTACCCCTTAGTTTATAAATTACATTTATTTTTACTGACCAAAATCCTAGCTTTTGGAATCGTTGTACAAGATACATTTTAGTCCATGTACCCATGGGGGAGAGGCATAAATATCACTATTCCAATGTCATGGATCCAATAGAGTTGACGATTATTTGATCTGAAACATGATTGTTATTTTATGTCCAAGTGCAACTCGCAACCTAAATCCTCTCAAGGACACAGCCCAGGAAATATAATTTGAGTCATGAAATAGAACTAAGTTCCATAAGCTCCTATAGGTTCATTTGGGTACGGATACACCAACCATGGATGAAAAGAATAATAGGATGGTGAGAAAGTGTACATCATTTTTTTATCATCCCATGCCAATTTTGCACAAGCGGGACAATTTTTAATTGAAATCTTTTAAGAGACCATCAACAATGTGACCACATCCACAATGGCCAAACACATATGTGGGAGCTAACGAAATTGTGTTATGTTTCCGAGTTTGGATTTTGCGCCCTGAATGACCCTATGGAGGTGAGTTGAAATTCTCCATAAAATAGAAACCATAACTTAGATCATGAAACTATAGATTCCAATGGATTCATGATACTAGTTTTCAACTAAGGGCTTTTAATACAAACTATGGTTTAGGCTACAAAATAGGGTTTTATACATTGGTCAAAGGTGACATTGCATTTGATAGTAGTCATTGGTTAATGATGGCATTGCACAGTTCATGTAAGTGCAAAAATTTGATATTAGATATTGATCAGTGATAACAATTTATAGATATAAAATTATAAATGCTTGATAGTATATTTTTGTCAATGATGATAGACTTTCAAAGTTGCAAAACTACATGAATTTTTGATTGTCAATAGTGGTCAATGATGACATTAAGCAAAGTTGTATAGGTATGAATGTTTAATGGTAGATATTTTTCAATGGTGACATTGCATTTGATATTGGGTATTGCTCAATCATATATTTGTTGCTACAAACAAGGGTTTCTATACTAGGATATGCTTACAAGAAAGGATAGGTTTACATGCTAAGCTAGGTTATTCTATGTAGTTTAAGTTTAGTGTAAGATAGTATTGAATTAGAGTGGTTTAGGCCAATGTATGGTTGCTAAAAGTAGGTTCGTTGGTGTTATAAAAATGGGATAGGTTATGTTTATTATGTGAGGTTGGGGTAGTTCATGCTAGATTAGGGTAGGGTAGGATATTATAGGAATGGATAAGCTAGATATTCTATGTTTGGGTAGGTTTGGTAAGATAGGTTAGATAGTTGAGTGGTTTAGGAGAAAAGGACATTATTGTAAGCATTATTACAATGAGGACATACTACAGTTTACACATGGAATCTTTTTAATACTAAGAAAATACCTCCAACTATACTTCATATCTTGTATATTCGCACACATAGTATATCATATAGCTAAGTGGAGCCGCTCAACACACTACAACTTAAGGTGATGGAGAAAGATCTATGAGAAACATATAAACTATCAAATTTAAAAGTTACATTAGGAATCTTGCATGAATCTACCTCTCCATGATAGGGAATAGGCTGCGAGACAATACAGTCTTCCTGGGCAACCTGCACAAAACATGTCAAGTATCAAAATTAGGATACATATTGAATACATTACAATCTATAAGTTATAAATATATATAAATAAAATTGACAAATTAACAAGTATAGAACTCTTACCCCTATTGGTGAAGAACCAAACCCATAGGCAATATTGACAGCCGCATCAATGTTTTCAACATTGATCGACGGACTATGCGACTGTGGTGTGCCATGGGACACCAGCTATACATATTTGTTCACAAATGTTGTTAGATAATTAAATAGAAATAAAGTGCGAAACAATTGAAGATTTTGACATGAAACAAAGTATAATATTAAAATAATGAGTTTTACTTACAAAGCGAAGTAATCCATCATCTCGAAAATCGGAAGCAGGGCCATAGCATATGCCTCCACACGATGTGAAAGGGTGTGGAGTAACATGGCACTCTGAAGACTCTGCATCTCCTCTGTGATCTGTAGATCGGCCCGCCGTAGAAGTGCCAGCCCCTTGGTTTGCATTGCCTTGGACATCAGTCCCATGCTCAAGCAATGTCTCTGCCATGTCAAGTAGTGCCTCGTATGTATACTCAATGACAGGACCTGTAGGAGGGTGTACCCGAGGGGGTTTTGGTGTGCATGGTGGGTGTGGCACACGGTTGGGATCTCTCTTGGATCCTTCCCTATCTTGGGGAATCCCATGACCAACACCCTGGTTGCCTAAGATATCAAAGTAGTTAACATGTTTCCCTAGGATGAATTCTGCATACAGTTTCCTAAGGAAATAAAATGTGATGTCCCTATTCCCATGGGGGTCTTCATCTAAGACCATATACCAACGATCCATCCAATTAGCCTTTATATTTGGTTCAATGCACCAGTCTATGGAAATGTGTGCTCGACTGGTGGGTGGAACCAATCCGGTGCTGGGGTCCTGGAATAATGAAAATAACTGGTCTTTAGTAATTTTAAGGTCTTTGATGTCTTTATGTGTCAATCCATCGGCGTAGTATCGCCTCCTAGATTCTCTGTATGAGGTAATGTTGTACAGAGCTCCTTAGGCACCGGAAATTGTGTTTGTGATTGTGTCCAAGGCATCGACTAAAGAATTTCTCAAATGACCCCCCCTCTAATGGATGAGCTAAGGTGCCTCAATGATGCCAGGCGTGCAATAATCTGTGTGTTTCTATCTTGTTCCCCCTCCGATTCTGGGTTTGGTTGTCGGTTAGGTTGTGGGTTAGGTTGTTGTGGGTTATGGGAGGGTGGGTTTTCCACATTCTGTTGTTCATTTGTGTTGTCTGTTTTAAGATTTAAACATAAAATTGCAAGTTAATTTACTTATCTAATCATTGTTTAATTGTTTACATTCAATTATTTTTTTAAATTTGTTGAAAATAATTCTATAAACAAAGAAATTATGAATAAAATTAAACAATGGAAGGTTAAATGAAAAGGAGAGAACTAGCATAAATACCTTCCATTGTCCAGCAATCCACCTTGGCGACACCTCAAACTCGGCCTCGACCTTGAAAAGGTATAACCCAAATCGCACCTGCGGTTTTTCGCTCCTCCCTTTTTTCGCTGCTGCGTTATTTCAATGTCGCGATATTGTGAAAATGGGCTCGCGGCCACTGTTTTATTTTTTTTCCTGCTTTTAAATATCTCAAGTGCGATATATCGCACTTGCAATATACTTCTTTTGTGGTCCCCTTAAAAAAAATAACATTAGTATAATATCTTCTTGCATATCTTGCACCGAAAACTCATTAACCTATAATATTCTTCAAAACATGATGGTACAGTCTCACCTCTTGGATTTTTTTCATGTGCCAAGCTTCTCTAATAAATTTCATTTAGGATTCTTACCTTCCTTGTAGGACTTGTACATGAAATTGGAGAACTAGATGAGGGGCTACTTGGTGTATTTACAAAATTTGGAACTAAAACATTAATGGGTTTCTCATGATTAATATCATCAATAATATCACTATTCAAACCATCTTTTGACTTCTCAACATGGTGTCTTTTATGATTGTAAACTCCCCCTTGATAAAAAAATCACATCCCTAGACACAACGATGTTATTGGTGAGAGGATTATACAACCTATAAACCTTAATTTTCTCACTGTATCCACAAAAATGCATGGTTCACTTTTTGGATCCTACTTTTGTCTCTTTTTATCAACTACATGAACATAGGATAAAAATCCAAAAACTTTGAAATGATTAACATTAGGATTTTTGTCATACCATGATTCGTAATGAGTCATAATTTCAAGTGCAATTGTGGGACTTTGATTGAGAATGTATATTGTTGTAGCAACTTCACCTCCCCAAAAGGAATTGCTTAATTCCCTTGTCTGTAACATAGTTCTTTCCATTTCCATCATTGTACGTTTCTTCATTTTAACTATCCCATTCTGTTGATGTGTATAAGTAGTGGTGAGTTGTCTTTTAATGCCATTCATATCATAAAAATTCTAAACACCTCTTGAGAAAAACTCTCATCCATGATTAGTACTCATCCATGTGTTGAGTTTCCCTCCAACTCAACCAATGCACATTTTGGATGTTCCTTGTGTTGCCTATGAAGCTTGGAACAACTATATGACGTAACTAGTACTTTCTTTGGGTCAGTTTGGTAGGCCTTTCATCATCCCACCCAAATTAATTTGTATTTGGGAGGGTTGGATGTTTATGCTTGGATGTTTGAATATTGCTTTTATGCTTGGAGAAAGTAGTTCAAAGAGTTGAGTCGGGTGTAACCAAGACCAGGTTGGATAATATTTAACTTAAACCACTTAAAACACAAATGTGACCACAATTTTTTATTTTTATTTATTTTCTTTAATATGTATACATGTTTTTCTGAAGCGTAAGGTGTTTATACATGTGTTTTTAATAGGAAACAATCATTTGTAAGAAAAAAATTATTTTTAGAAGAGTTTATCATTCTTTTGTGTGTGCAAGAGGGGTGCAAGGAGTTTTAAGCATTAATAATTCTAAACATGATATATGTATGAGGTCAGAAGAGAAGATGATGGCTACAATGCATTATAAAATGGACTAGAAACTTGATGAGTGTACTAAGATAGAGTGCACCAAAACTAGATTAGAAAAGGAAAATCAAACAAAAACAAAGTATTAGAAAATATCTTCCCAATATATGCATATCGATGCTGAGGTGTAAATAAGAAAGGACTCAGAATCAACTATACTACATATCCATTATATATAGAAATAATGAATCATGTCCTTGAAAAATATACATAGTGGATTGAATGTCAAAAATAGATCATAGCCACAAACATATACACTATGGATCTATTTCGTAGTATATAATATGATAACAAATAGAACTTGAAGTGGGTGTAAAATGATTCTCCATGTAGTACAAATGTTATATGACATATGGTATAGTCTTGCAAAACTCAAGTAATTGAAATGGTGAAAGAGTTACTAGAGACCAAGGTCTTCAACCAAAACATTTGATATGTATGTGTTTTTACCATGTGAATAAATAAGTTGAACAAAACATGGTGAACACCGATTTATTACCACTCGTTGATCTATATTCTTAACAAATGCAAGAAAACACATTGATTATTATTATGTGAATCAAGGTGCTAGTACATTATAGCAAGTTTAATTAAGGGAGTTGTCACCAAACACTTGTACAATTTATCAATTAGGGGACATTGATGATTTTGCACTTTCAATAGAGAGGGATATTTACATTGATGAATACATTGCCTAATGTAGTAAAAGGTATCTAAATATATTTCCCATAAAAAAATAGTTGACATTGTTGGGAAGATATTTGTTGGAAGGGAGGCATTATCCCCCATCAACCAACATTAAGAAGTATCATGGACTTATTTGTTTTATAAATGAATTGGAAAATTATCTATAGGGATATACAAACAAGTATTATTCTATCATGCACTAGGTGTTAATAACACACAAAATAGGCCCTTTGAGCAACAATTGATTATGAAATTCATTGACAAAGGAGAGGACCTCCACAAATGATGAAAATGTAATCGTTTTCTAAATGTTGCATATCGCACTTGCGATATATCGCATATGCATTTTGGAAATTTACCTATCGCATATGTGTTTTGTAATGTTACATATCGCATATACGATATATCGCATATGAGATATATTGCATATGCGATATTTAACATTACAAAACATGAATACGATATATCGGATATGCGATATAGATTTCCATGAACCTTAGCCTTGTGTTTGGGCTCGGTTTATTCCGAACGTACCATCAATAACGCATATCCGTTCTTGATTTACACTTCGGAAGTGCGTTTCTGATTTCCTAAGTGGCACCAAAAAGTGGAACCAATTTCGTGCGAGCGCCCTACATACATTCTTTAATCTACTTCCGACTCATGATTTTACTATCTATTTAAATATCACTAGAGCACCTTATATCTTTTTAGTGTTATATTGCATTAATTGCATTCTTTATCACAGTGATATCAAGGCTTCCGTGACAATATTCATGCTCTTCAAATATAATGCTTTCCATGGTGGGGATTTCGTACGATGGATGATACCATGTTAACTCACTCTTATCTGCACTGTGGAGAGACTAATGGTTACTGAGGAATAAGGCCGACACGTTATTGCATGCCCCTGAGTTAATCCTTGTGAGTGACCGAGTACGTGCCCTACCCTCATGGTAACATGCATATCATGGGTAAAGTCTCTCTCTCTTTTCATCCCATCGAATGGAAAATAAATGCTATTCATGCTGTTACATTCCCATATACAATCCCCACTACCCATATGTGGGTTCATTGGCACGCATTATCTCTCTTCTTGCAAACATACCAACAATCAAGCGCATTAATTTTTCCAAAAACATAAATCATGATATAAATTTTCTCATTATAAACACTACAAAGAGATGACTCATTCAGGAGTCCTTGTATCCATTGTTGCAACCTTGCATCAACATCTAGTGGTGGTTTCCTGCCACAGTAGACAAACCATCAGTAATATATGAGATATCATCGATTCAATATTTTTTCTATTATAACTTAAATGTCTTATAATCTATCAACATCACAACATCATGCGCACCACATGATACATTATCTTTGTATAACTAAGAGTCGTATTCATAGATAATAGAAAGCAAGATAAATAAACGAGCCATAATATATAGTTTTCGCTGAACATCCGCAGTAATTGTTAATAGCATCTTTTGGAGAATCTACTGTAGGTAATTGTTTATTATCAACACTTCGAGCCATCATTGGCTCATCTTCAAGGCAATATAGATGCCTAAGATGATTCCTGAATCTTCATTTCATATAGATATAGACCAATCAAAATTAACCAACATTTAGGGTTTAGATTTTCATTTTTAATTTTTCAATAAAATTTTTATTTTTATAAAGATTCATAAATTTATTTTATTAAAATCTCAATTTTAAAAGGTTTAAGTGAAATTCAAATTTCTCTTTTGTTGTTAAAATTTTTTATTATCAATAAAATCTTTTAATTATTGAAATTTTAGTTTTAAAAAATCGAATTAAAATTTTAATATTTTTTTTTTAAAGTTTGTTAATATTTAAATGTTTTTCTATAATTTATTGAGCCTATTTTATTTAATTAAATTTTTATTTTATCAAAATAATTTGTTATGATTTTTATAATATTTTAATGTCATGTTATAATATGTTTTACTAAAAGGATAATATTTTCTTTATGTTTTATTAAATCTTTATTTAATTAAAAACCTTACTTTGTTTGCTCCGTTAAATTTTGATTTTATTTAAATATTTTAATTATTAAAAAAAAATTGATGTTATTAAAATTTTTAATATATTTTATCATATTTTTGTTTTTTATAATGACATAATTAAAAGATTAAGGTTTATGTTGAGGCATAGGTTAAGATTTAAGTTTTTATGCTTAGTTTATTAGGGTTTTTTTAATTTTATTTTTTAATGAGTGTTAATAATATTTCAGCTTTTTAGGTTTAATAATTTAGTTAGAAATTTGTTTTCTTAAGTTGGTGAGGTTTGGAAGCCATGACGTGTTGATGGTTAGACCATCATCCCTATTTAAACAATTGGGGTCTTTTACGATTTCAATAGCTTCCTTGGCTCTTTTTAATTACCAATTATCCACCTAAGCAAGAACCTTTGTGTCTTCTATCATGATTGGGTGTTTAGTGCCATGAGAGTGTTGGGCCAAAGCAAATTTATGCATTCGGTTTAACCGGATGTCAGTGTAGTGTTATTTTAGTCGGGTTTGAATGGATCTCCCTATTTCACCAATGTAGGCCTTCCCGCATTCAGAGGGAATCATGTAAATACAATTTTTTAGGGAATGGTCAATTAGGTCTTTGACTCATTTCATGAGATTTCTGATTTTGTTACAGGGCAAGAAAACAAAGTCGATATTTTTCTTCTTCAAGTGTTTCGCAATATTTTATGTTACACCTTGTATATATGGAAGAAAAGCCTTTTGTTCCCCCACCTACTTTTCTTTCAGGTGTTTGGGTTTTTTAGTTTTGGAAAAATCTTTCCTGATTTGATCAGAGTCATACGCCTTATTAAGCAAAACATCATGTAAGTGTTATTTTTCAGATTCTAAGTGCTCCTTATCCAAAATCCTGATGGCCCTAGTGATCAATGTGTTCATGACACCTAATCTTTGTTGTGGGTGATGGTGAGAAAGATAGTGGAGATATTTCTCAGTAAGGGTTTTCTTTTTGTAAACCTGATGAGATACGCCTAGTCTCGTTTTCTGATAATTAGTGTATCAAGAAAAGGAAGACAATTGTTCTCCTCTATCTGGATTGTAAATTTAATGGAGTTTGATTGTTTGTTAAGTTGATCCACAAATTTGACCAGCTCATATCTACCATGGGCCCAAATTATGAATGTGTCATCCACATACCTCGACCATGACTCTGGTTTTTAATGTGTCATGGATAGAGCATGATGTTCTAAGTTTTCCATAAAGAGGTTGGCTATAATCGGTGAGAGGGAAGAGCCCATGGTGACCCCACAAGTTTGTTCGTACAACTCTCCCTTAATGTTGAGAAAGGTGGATCTAAGACATAAGCCTACTAACCCAGCTGTTTCATGGTCAGTAAATTACTTTGATTGTCTCGTATATGGGAATCATTGTGAAGAGGGATACACCATCTAGGCTCAGGAATAGCTCATTCTCATCCATATATCAATCTTTAATTTTCCCAATGAAGAATGATGAGCCTTTGATAAAGGAGCTAGTGTTTCCTACTAGAGGATTTATTTGGAAATCCTATAGGTAGGGGATCATATGGCATCAACTATGGGTTGAAGAGGAATACCCAGTTTGTGGATCTTTGGGAGTCCATATATCCTCAAAATCAAAGTTTTAGAAGTAAGGATTCTCTTATTTATTTCTTCCTCTATGGATGATCTCTTTATGTTCTCTGTGGCTTATTTTACAATGTTACATTGAGAATTCTTATAAAGTTTTTTATAGTAGCCACTTATATCCAAAATGGGATTTCATCTTTGCCACCTAGTCTTGCTTATCGAGGATCACTGTCGCTCCTCCTTTACTCGCCTTCAAGATGACAATTTGATCATTCCTTCTAATTTCTTTAAGTGCTTTGTATTCTTCATTGGTAATGTTGGGTTTGGGTTGTTTGTATTAATCTGTCACAGTAATCTAGGGACTGAAACACAGTCTCAGAGAAGATTTTAGATAATTAGGCATAAAATTGGCATAATGCTGCGGAAATGGAGGTAGTAGCTTTGTATAATCAATAAAGAATGAATAATACCTTACAATGATCATGCAAGGTGCATGCATTCCAAGACAATTTGAATTCACAAGGAGTTCATTCGAATTGAATGAATGGGTGTAGCTTAACTAATTGTAAGCCATGGTAAACACACCTAGTTAACCCATTGATCAAGTACAGATTTACTCAACTGAGTCCTAACTGAAATTAGAGTGCAATGGATGACTGAGTCTAACTGAAAGTAGCTCAGACACATGTCACTACATGCCAACCAACAAGTGCTAGCACATCATTAAGTGCAATGAACCCTGATGAGGTTAACTGAAGTCAAACTGGTCATCAAAGGTGGTTCGAGGTGCCCTAGTTGACTCCAGTTCATAAATATTAATAAAAATAATCAATATAATGACTGGAGGCAACTTCACCACTTAGATTAAGTGATTATAACAATCAGTTAGCAATTAGGTGCATTTATGACACTCAGATCACCCCCGGAGTGGTCCTTTCTTGAAGGAGGAAGCCCACTTAGCCTCCCTGAATGAAGGAAAATGCTTAGTTGGCCTCCTTGACTGAAGGTAGGCATGGGTGTGCTCATGCTGATGTCATAGTGTGCTCATTTGATTCCAATTAAGTCAATAAAACTTAGGATAGTGGTTTAACAAGGCCAAATTGACCAAATTAAGTGTGCATGTTGGGTAAATATCTCCAGCACCCCCCCCTTAACCTATACTCGGGAGAAGTAAAAATAAAGTGCAGGAAATGCTAGGGCCATGACAACAAAGGCCATAGGTCACCCTGTACAATAATGTAACTCAAACAATGCTCAAAAATAAATCTATGTGAGGAAAAGAGGGAAAACCCAGTGGGAAAACCCCCCCTCAAGCTAAACATTGAAAGTAGTTCGATCACCCTGATGAACTCACCCCAAATAGTGAACCAAGGTAAGTGAACTTATTTTTTGAAAATATCTTGGTGAAGATGTCTGCAATCTGCTCATTAGTAGGGAAGTATTGTAGAATGATGGTCTTGTCATGCACTAATTCCCTGATATAGTGCATGTGTATCTCTACATGCTTGGTCCTATGCCTGGTACCTGGATCCGTGGATATCTTAATAGAAATTTGATTGTCACAAAAGAGGACAGTGGACAAAGTACTACCAAGATAAAACTCTGAAAGAATACCTAGCAACCAAACAACTTGGATGCAAGCATTCACCGCTCCTCGGTACTCGGCCTCTGCTGAAGGCAATGCTATGGCGGCCTTCTTTTTGCTAGAGTAGAAAATGGGACCACCACCAAACATGAATACATATATGGAAGTATACTTCTGATAAATAGAATCACCTGCCCAATCGAAATCTATGTAGCCAACTGGCTCTAGCTCAAAGTCTGCAACATACTGAATGTTGTAGGTCATGGTTCCCTAAATATACTTGAGGATCCTCTTGGCTGCCTTCCAATGAATATCATGAGGCTGCTACATGTATATTGACACAGCATTCATGGCATAACAGATATTAGGCTGAGAATGATTCAAGTAGAGCAAGCTACCTATCTGCTGTCGATAAATAGTGCATTCCATGGGTGGTGTGCTTTTTTCTTCTTAAAGGATGATCCCTGAAAGGAAAGGGAATGGATAAGCCTTAAATTCTGCCATGTTAAACTTGACTTACATGTATGATATGTATTTGGACTGAGTGACCATTATCCCATCAAAAATTTTCCCAATTTCGAGCCCCATAAATTGGTTCAAGAGCCCCAATATGCGCATTTCAAATGCATTGTGGAGAGCAATTTTGAGGACTGAAATAGAAGTAACTATTCTAACTATAATTAGTAAGTCTTCAACATATAGAATATTAATAATAAAATTACCATCATAGTGTTTTATATACACATTCGGATCTGATTTACACCTTTGGAAGTTTTGCAAGAGAAGGAAGGAATCCATCTTGGAATACCACTCTCTTGGGGCCTATTTTAACTCGTATAGTGACTTCTTTAGTTTGAAAATCAAATATGGATCAGAAATGTATCCCTCAGGATGATCTATGTATATCCCCTCATGAATATATCCATGCAAAGAGGTAGACTTAACATCCATATGATACACTTCCCAGTGATTAGATACAGAAATTGCCAAAACTAGGCAAATGAAGTCCATTTTTGAAACTGGTGCAAAAGTCTCATGGTAGTCCGCACCTTGGACCTAGGAGAAACCTTTTGCTACCATACTTTCCTTATATTTTTATGTTGTGACATCATCAACAACCTTAGTCTGAAACACCCACTTTCACTGAACCAATTTCCTCCTTGGAGGAAGAGAAACTTGCTCCCAAGTAGTGTTTTTCTAAAGAGAATTCATCTCTTTGTCCATGGTAGATTGCCATCTCGGTTCCTTCCGAGCATGGTATTAAGACTTAGGATCTGAACTTATTATTAAATAACAATATTCAAACAACAAATAATCAGGACAAGAGAGCGCAATACCTGCTCTTTGGAAATTAGACTGGGTTCTCCTTGGATCATCTGGATTTCCAATGTTGTCACCTATGGAGGAGAGTGTCTGTCGGGCCCAAGTTGGGAGATTATTTTGTACTTCAGGTTCTGATTCAGAATATTATGTTTTATTTTCACTAATATAATGAATCATAGGATCCAAATCAGGGTCATCACCCCTGATTACATCATCCAAATATTCAGTAGAATAGGAAGGAAATTCATCAGTTTTCTCCTTCACTAGTTCTACCTCCTAAAGAGGCTAATCGAACATGACACTCCTTTCAATCATGATATATTTTATTTGTGATATACAATAGCTTGAAACCTTTATATTCATCAATATATCTAATAAAAATACATTCGATGCTTTGCGGTTGCAAAGCCCTCCTTTTATCAAGCATAATTCGGGCACATGTAGTGAACCCAAACACTCTCATATTCGACACATCTGGCTTGTGTCTAAAATATGCTTCGAAAGGGGTCTTCCCTTTCATGGATGAGTATGGAACTATATTATGAATATATTATGCAGCATGCATGGCTTCATCCCACAAATCTGTAGCGAACTTCTTTGGTTTTAGCATACAGGTGGTTATCTCCTTGAGAGACCGATTCTTCCTCTCCACTACACCATTCTGCTGGGGAGTGTAGGGGACTGAATGATGGATATGAATACCAATTTGGGAACATATATTCAATAATGTATTACTAATATACTCCTCACAATTATCAGATCTCAAAATCTTGATCTTTCTTCCAGATGCATTCTCAATCAAAGCATTCAATTCAATGAATTTTTCCAAGACTTTCGACTTTTTTTTGATAAAAAAGACCCATATGTATCTGGAAAATTCATCAATGAAAGTGAGAACATACCTTGATCCATTCATGGATGTGGTGTTTATGGTACCACTGATTTCAGAATTTATCAATCCCGAGATGCATGATGATTAGCTTGCCTTCCACCGATCAAACTTATGCTGAGGGTGCTTTCCAACAACAGAGCCCTTGCAAATTCTGGTGGTAGCTTTGCTGATCGACAAGAATTCAACCATATAATTATTATGTAATTGTTGCAATTAATTAAAGTTCAATTGGCCGAACTTCTCATGCCACAATATACTAACCTCATTTCCATGAGTCAGCAATGCAGTGGGCTTTGCATCCACCACAAACTGGGAGAATTCGTAGGATTTTGCATGATGGTTTGCAAGGCCTTTTGCTACAAGTTTTTTGAATGCAATTTCTATGATCTCTACATGATATTGGCTAAAGTAGACCCTCTTGGGCACTCCCGTATGTGTCATTTGATAAACACATAGGAGGTTTGATGTAAGAGATGGTACATATAGAATATTGGAAAAATAACCATGCTCAATATCTACAGTACCTTATCCTTTGGATATTATTGTGGAGTCATCCCTATAATAACCAAAAAATTCATAAAAATTTAAAAATTTTCATGTAACATAAAATGTTTGTATTCGTCACTGCCTGGGGGCCAATAACTTCTAATGGTTATTTTAAATAGTAGTATTTAGATCTGTACATTTGTAAATGTTTTAGTTCTGTATAATTCTTTGTTTTTCTTCATAGTTCTATGTTAACGATTTAAATTTAGCATTTTATATTTTTCGAAGGACAGGAAAAGACTATTATGTATGAACCTGATACTCAGTGTGTTTTTACTATCTTATGACAAGTAGGAAAGAAATTCAATTGAGATCGAGGATTACTTAGCTTATAGATAACGTAGTAAAGTGTTACTTCTTCTATAGGTTCTGAACATGTAAACAGTAAGAGGTTTTGTTACCAGTCTTTCCAGATCCAAAAATAACATTCAACTAGCATAAAATAGAATGGTAGTTAAATTATTTGTTTACAGCTTAAGCAAAAAAAGAGGTTTGTTGATCTTTTTATTTACAATCTTCATAACTGATAGTAGTGAATACTTTTCTAGCAAACTAAACTTGGATTAATTATCATTGTAACCACCATAACTCGCTTTTGTTTGTTTAAATTTGTATCATTCTATTTTTAATATAGAAAATTGGATACAACCTTAAGGAGAAGTATCTCATCTAGTAGTTACCTTTTTGAAACTACTTGATGTTATAATAATTTCCAATATTATTACTTTTACGGATAATTGAGTAGATCTCGAAATATCTAAGGATCTGAGTAAGAATATTAAGCATATTTATTTGAGGACTCAAGTAGGAAACAATACTATGATGTACAAGGTATTTTTAAACTAGGATTATCACTTAATGTTTAGAGATGTACTAACACCACTTGTTATATTTCAACAATAGAGTTATATCTCTTTATGTAGGGAAGGAAGTATTAATGTTTAAAAGAAGACTGCCCTTATTTCCTGTGTATACTTTCTCTTCTCATCAAATTTTACTATATGGCATTAAGATATCAATTCTAATATCTATATTAGTATGCTACCTAGGCATAGTTGTTGTAACATCTAGTAATGGAGTTTCATAGTTGATTTCCTTTCATATAATTTTATTTAATAAATATCCAACATAAGATATTTTGCATTGAGTTTCCTATACTAAAGCCGAGATTAGGAAATTCCATATTTGAATTTATTTATATATATATATATCTAGCTACTATATTCGAAAACCATACTAAACCCTAATGTTCTTACTATCTAGCTCAAGGGATTTAAACTATTTGATAATTATACCTAAAACATGAATACCAACCCATAACATGTATTATAGCATGGTATTAATACATTTATTTTCTACTATTTTAAACAGGTTAAGCAAGGTTTCGAACTATAGCCAAAGACCCATAATTGTAAATATTTTACACATGTGTTTGCAATACAAAGGTTGGGTTTTGGGGTTTGACCGAAGGAAGTATAAAAAAGTAATAAACCCTAAAATTTTGCATTCTTCATAGTTTTATTAGGCTGCTATGTGTTGTGAAAGCAGCAGGATTATGGCCGCAAGGTTTACTAACAAACTTGCTCCTTCTCCTTTTGCAAGAACCCTATGGCTTCTACGTTCCTTAGCATTGAAGGTTTTATAATTTTATGGTTGGGTTGAGCCACAATAACATCGAACTGTTGGGGTTTTTCCTTGGTAGGCATTGTTCTTTGCAATTGGTGAATTCGTAGCTTGAGAAGGTGAGCATGACTTCTAGTCTGTTGTTGTTGTGGAGTGGCACGAGTTGTTACCTGTAATTTTAATTATTGGAGATAGAGAAAAATAAAGGACGTCATAGTCCGTTCAGTAAGGTGGCATTTTTTTCTACTCCATATTGGGGTTTGGAAACTTGGTTTATACTCAGTGAGTTGCGTAAGACTCCTTCACTACTCCTTTGAAGCTAAACATTCTCTCAAAGGTAGTTAGGCTTCAACCGATCTTTACTGTTTAATGCTCAGTATGGTATTTGTCTTTGCCCGTCATTCTTTGAAAGGTAGTTTGACATTTGGACGAGAGAACCGTGTGCTTATAAAATTCATAACAGTGCCCTTCTGAAGCTTGCTATCTATGAAAGAAGTGGCTAGGGTTCTGAAACATGTCTTTAAATGGCAGAGTTAGAGGATATAATTCCAGGTATAAATGTCTTCTAAATTTCCATTAATGCATTATTTGAATCAGTTTCTTTTGTATATTATAATAATAGCTCTAACTTATTGCTTTGTTTTTAAATGTTTGCAGGGTGCACTATAAAAGATTTCCTAGTGTTTGGGAAACATGAAAAGAAGGGGCTCCACCAAATTGACTCCTTGGTAAGCCTCAATTTCACTGAGGTTCTCCTATAGCGCTTTAAAGTGTTGATTTTTGTTGATGGAGTTTGTATATTTAAGGAGTCCTTCATCTCGGCTGTGATGAACTGCTATGTAAAACCTTTGACTGGCTAGTGGTTGTTATATGATTATTGGTTTTAAATTTATAAATCCCTAGTGGTTTCTTTTAGAAGAGTTTTGGAAGGGATTTCATAGCCGAGACACTGTTTTGTTTACTATGAAATCTATTCATAGTGATGATACCCTTTGAAACAGGATCTTAAGCCTTGATTTCTAATGTAAAAAGGCCATAGGGCCGGGAATATTTATGTTCAGTTCTTCGGTCTTAAAAGTTTCCTTTCAGCTTCAAGGTGGTAAATTGTAACTCTATTTTTGATAATATAATTTCATATATATCTTGATCACTGTATTTACTTTTGTTGGAAAAAAATAACCTCTTAAGGTTTGGGGATTAAATAAATCTTAGTTAATTTGTTTTATTTATGTAAATTATAATATGAGTGTTTTTTTTAAGTGTAGGATATTTTTTTATAGTAATTTACTTATTATAAACAAAAATAAATTTTGTATAAAAATAAATAGAAAGAAGATATCGAATGAATAATTTCATTCTTTTTTTATAATATCAGAGATTGTAGATATGTTGTTAGGTTTTTATTTTTATTATTATTCATGGAATAAACATGCAACTCCATACTGTCATCTAATTGATGCAGTATGGTTATATGGATTAGGATAGATAAATTTTGAATTTAATTAAATATGAATAGAACAACTCTTTTAAATAGGTTACTTTACAAACCCTACTTCTTATAGAGTTAGTATTTTGTTTGCATTTACCCTAGTTTGTATTTTCACTTACATGAATTACCTTGATATCTATTTAGCCTTATATTATGTTCCTTTTAAATTCAAACTTAATCATGATAATTACCTATTTCTATATTATCTCTTTATTATTAAAAGATTATATTTATAGTATTAATTTTGATTTGTAGTGTAATTGAATACACACAATAATGTATAATACCCTTAGCTCTTTCCTATCTATATTTATTTAATTTGTTTAAATACATCTAACTAAATGAAAAGTATAAAAGAAAACATACACCAATTTATACAAAAGATCTTGTAGAAAATAACATTTTCATCTGCATATATACTTCATTCAAATTTTTTATTTGAAAATAAACTAACCTACTATACTAGAGTACTATCTTGATAAAGGTGTGGAAAAATACAGTTTAGGTATTTTCTTCCTATCTATCAATTTAATTAGAAATTCTTCTACTCATTTACCATAATCTAGCTAGTTCAGAACTTTCTAACTTTCACAGCATATACATTTCTCCTAACTAACCCTAACAACAATAAGAACAGAACTATATCGTATCATTGATAATTAATAAACTTTCCATATAACACTAAATACTTAGATAAATAAAATAAAAAAGTAAAACCTGGAAGTATAGATGAGGTGATAGCAGCTTAAGGAACCTGTTCCTCCCAACCAACTCCTAGAGAAGAGCTATACTACAATTTTCAGGACCCCCGAGCTTGTCTCCTGGTCCACCTGGTAGAAGTATTGGGTGAGAGATGTAGTCTAGGAATCCTCTGAAACTCCACTGAGTGTTCAACTGAAAGTCAATTATACATACAACAGTATGAACTCATATTAGAATAGCTACACTAGTTCAGTTCTTCAGCACTTTTCCACTTAAAACATACTTCAGCTAGTCCCCTCCTTCTAATTCTCATGTGCACTACATTCAATCAAAATGATCACCAATCCATAATGAGTAGCCTTAGCTGTCTTCAATGGAAATTTTTATTAACATGCCTAGGTCTTTTGGGTCAGTTTTACTTAATGAGCCACCTCATCTTATTCCATTGTCTTAGGGAACATGCCCACAAAATTAGGGAAGTTGCCACCTGCAACAACTAGAAATAGTTTGAGGATGCTGCTAAGTGTCAATCTGCTCTCAACCCAGCCTCCTTCATCAAGGGACCAGTAAAACAATCATTTAAGAGCCTATCTGAGCTGTTGTCTCATCTTTCATTTATTTATTAATAAAATATTATGCAATTACATTAAATTATCCTTGACCGCACATGGTCATTAATTACAAACTTTAACATAAAATATAACATAATGTTTTTTAAAACATAAGAAATATGTGCATGTGACATACACACCCCCTTAATTTATAACATCATCTTCGATGTTATTTATTCTTCGTCCTCAGAATTTCCCTGGAGAAGAATTGGATATGCATCTTGCATATCACTCTTCATTTCCCAGGTGGCTTCTTCTCTACTAAGGTGCTTCCATTGCACCCTTACCTGAACAATGGTGCAATTGCGAAGAAATATCTCCCTCCTTTCGAGGATACAATCTGGTTCCACCAGAAATCTCCTTCGGGCTCCACCTGCACATCATTCTAGTTAATAACATGAGTAGCATCATGTACATATTTTTTTAACACAGAAATATGAAAAACATTATGAACCTTGAAATTTGGTAGTAAATCTAACAAATAAGCTACATGTTATGTTCTGGAAAGTATTTCAAAAGGTTCACAGTATCAAGGTGCTAACTTAGCACAACTTCCTAATCTCAGAGAACTCTTTTTAGGCCTCACCTTGATAAAGACATGTTCACCTACCTAGAACTCCTTTTGAGTTCGTTTAAGATCTGCTTGACTTTTCTGTTGATCTTGTGCAACTTTCAAGTTACCTTGCACCAATTTTACAATGAACTCAATCTCTTTTAATAATTCAGGTCCTAGTACTAACCTATCAACCGGATTACTCCATGATATGGGGGTATTGCACTTCCTGCCATACAAAATTTCAAAAGGACTATATCTTGTTGCCTCTTGGTAGTGATTATTGTAAGCAAACTCTACCAAGTGTAAGTAATCTTCCCATTTACCTAGTTGTTATTTTACATACATTCTGAGCAGATCTTCCAATACATGATTCACTCTTTTCGCATGTCCATTTGTTTGAGCATGGAAAGAGGTGCTGAAATTTAATGTAGTATTTAGTCCTCTAAACAAAGACTTCCAAAATTTTTTCGTAAATTTGGAGTCTCTGTATAAAATTATTACTTTCGGTATTCCATGTAAATGAAAAATTTGTTTTAGGAATATATCTGCAATATTCGCAGCTTTGTAAGTAGTTTTTATAGGTATAAAATGAGCTACCTTCCTTAGTTTATCGACAACTACCATTATTGAGTCATTTAGGTTTTGATTTCTAGGTAGTCCTATAATAAAATTAAGGCTGATTATCTCCCACTTCCAGCTAGGAATAGGTAATGGCTGAAGTAACCCGGCTGGATGCTGGTTTTCAGTCTTTACTTGTTGACATTCAAAGCACTTAGCAATTTATTTTGCTTGTTCATTTTTCCTGTTTGGAAAAAAAAATCCTTTCTTAACATAGTTATAGTCTTTTGATAACCAGGATTCCCTAAGTAGGGAGTCTTATGAATTTCATTTAAAATCAGTAACTTAATTTTAGGTGCATTAGGTATATATAGTCTATATTTATATAGTAACAATCCCTTTTTGTTTAAACTATACCATGTAATTAAAATTTCAATTAAATTTTCTCTTAATTTTTCTTGTAATTTCTGATAATTTTCATCCAATCTTATTCCTTCTTCTAGCCATTCTTCCAAATCTGTTTTATAGGTGCTGATTGCTACTACAAAACTTAGTTTTGCATTCCTTCTTAAAGCATTAGCAACCTTATTTTCTTTTCCCTTTATATGTTGGATTTCAAAATCATACTTGCTAAGGAAAGCTAGCCACCTAGCTTGCGTAGCGTTTAAGTTAGGTTGATCCAACAAATATTTTAACCCTTTATTATCTGTCATTAGTGTAAACTTTCTTCGGATTAAAGGATGGCACCACATTTTAAGGCATGTGTGACAACAACCAATTCTAAGTCATAGGTCGCATAGTTTTTCTCATGAATATTCATCTTCCTAGACTCATATGCAATGACGTGTCCTTCCTCAGTTAAAACTCCACCTAAACCATCATTGCATGCGTCACTACATAAGATAAAGTCTTTATTAGGATCACTAATCCTTAATATTGGTGCAGTGGTTAATAATGTTTTTAACTTTTTAATACTAGCTTCACACTTTTGACTCCATTCGAATTTCTTCCCTTTCTTATGTAAATAAGTTATGGAATTTGCAATTCTTGAAAACCATTTCATAAATCTTCTATAATAGCCAGTAATCCCCATGAATGATTGTACGTCAGTTACGTCTTTTGGGACTAGCCATTCTTCGATTGCCTTTATATTTTTGGGATCAACAATGATCCCTTATTTAGTCACTACATGACCCAAGTACTGTATTTTATCCTTAAAGAAATCACATTTACTGAATTTTCCATAGAGCTGATGTTCTCAAAACTCTTGTAAAACAATTTTTAAGCGCTCTTCATGTTCTTCTTCAGAATTCGATTAAATCAAAATGTCATCAATGAAAATGACCACATATTTATCAAGGTACTTATGCATTACATTATTCATCAGAAACATGAAGACATCTGGGGCATTAGTAATCCTGAATGGCATAACAACAAACTCATACTGACCGTATTGGGTCCTAAAAGTTATTTTAAAGATGTCGTCATCTTTGATTCAGACCTGGTGGTAACCAAATCCTAAATCAATCTTTGAGAATACAGTCGCTCCACGTATTTGATCAAAGAAATCATCTATGTGGGTAACGGATATATATTTTTGATATTCATTTTATTTAGCTGATGGTAATCTTTACATAATCGTAGAGTTCCTTCCTTCTTATTAACAAAAATAACACGTGCTCCCCAGGGAGACACACTAGGTCTAATATAATTCTTATCAATAAGTTATTTTAACTCTGAATTTAATTCATTTAATTCCAATATATTCATCTAATAAGGGGATTTTGAGGTGGGCACTACACCAGGTACTAACTCAATGGTGAAGTCTAACTCTTGCTTTGGAGGTAGTCCCGAAATTTTTTCTGAAAATACATCTAAATACTCCCTCAGGATCAGAATGTCTTCCAGTTTTAATTTATATAAGTTACTAGTATTTTCTTCATTATTTACTATTAGAACAAAGTATTTACAACATTTTCGAACAACTTTCTTAATTTGCAAAGCAGAGATCTGTCTTATAGTTGTTTTCCTAGGGATTCCTTTTACATTTATTATTTCTTCACTGTTATTTATGGAAGTAAATGTTTTATCAAAAGAGCTTAGGACTACCCTATGATGTTCTAACCAATCCATACCAATTATCATATCATAAGAACTTAAAGGTAATACATTAATCTTAGCAAAGGTTTCAAACAGATTCATTTTTATAGTACAATTCTTAACAAAACTAATCACTTTTCTTTTTGCGCCAGTATCTAGCTGGACTAACCAAGACTTTGCAAAATTTTATATTTATAACTTGCATTTTTTTACTAAATTAGGAGAAATATAACTTAATCTAGCCTCGAGATCAATTAAAATAGATATAGTGGTTTGATTCAGCTTACCTTCCACTTCCACCATGGAGGTTTGATAGTCCACCTGCATGTTTTCTAGTACTGCATTGATCTTGGACATTGCCCTTACTATATCACCAAGATTCATATCCTCCTGTATCATATGTATGTTGCTAACAGTCTTCTTTCGGTTGGGAAAAATTGATGCATAATGAGGACCATTACATTCTGAGCACCTTACTAGTTCCTTTCGTTCAATATTCTTGGTGTAGTTACTATGAGTATTAACATGTTCTTTATTTCTTTCACCATTTGGGTTCACCTGTGAATTACATTTGTTCCCTTGAAAATTTTTATTAGGAAAATTTCATGTGTTATGATTCCTAAAATAACGGTTAGGTAGAAACCTTTCTTTCTCTGTTCAAAATTATTAGTTCTTTTAGCCCTCTAGTTTGTCATAATTTCCTTTTTGTGATTTTGTTCGTAACAGAAATTTACCTTTCTCATCGCTTCTTCTAAAGTTTTTGGATTATCATATTCAATTCTATCTTTTATATGGAAGGGTAATCACCTTAGAAACGGATGTGCCTTAGGCTTCTTGTCCGCAATGTATGGCACATATTGAAGCATACTTTAAAATTTAGTGTTTAGTTCTTTCATGTTCATTGTTCACAGTTTTAGTTCATAAAATTACTTAGCGCACTCTTCGTAATAGTATTCTCACAAGAATTTCTTCTTAAAATATTTCTTAAACGTACTCCAATTAATGTTGGTCTCCCTAATGCATTTTGCTCTTTTTAGGTCCTGCCACCAAATATCTTCCCTCCTAGTGAGAATGTAAATGGCCATTATGGCTTTTAGTTGATTAGAATAATTATAAATTTGAAAATATTTCTTCATCCTATATAGCCATGATTCAACGTCTTCTCCCTTTTCAGTTTCACCATTAAAGGTTGGTGGTTTTATTTTCTTAAATTCTCCTAAGATTTCTTTGTAAGGTTTAAATTTTCTCTTTCTTGTATGATGACTATCTTCACTCCTATCACTAGTGTATTGATAATTATTTTTATGTGGATCGCCATCAATCGTAGAGGATGAGCTACTTTCAAATTTGGATTGTTTAGACTTTTTATTTTTATGTTGATAAGGTATATCTTCAGATTCTATTTGTTTATTATTTTCTTCATTCTAAATTTTTTCTATTAAAATCTAGTTCAGTTCCTCCTAAGCTCTTAGAATTCTCTCATTTTCCTTTTTGACTATTTCCATCTCTGTTCTTAGTTCCTTAACCGTTTGTAATAATTCAGAAGAGTTATTAGTTATTTTTTCTTGTATGGGTTCTCTTTTAGAATTACTTCATTCAATGAACGGGGACTCCTCATCTGCATATTCTTCTAATCTTTCCATACCTGGAGTTTAACTGAGAAAAATTCTCTAGAAATATATTAAATAAAGTAATAATTAGTATGTATATTTTAAATCTAGTATTTATTTATGTAAGTTGAGCCACATTCAGGCCTACTGTCTGAACCTTGTGCTCTAATACCACATGTAATAACCCAAAAATTCGTAAAAATTAAAAAAAATTCATGTAACATAAAATGTTTCTATTAGTCACTTCCTAGGGACCAATAACTGCTAACTGTTACTTTACATAGTAGTATTTAGATCTACACATTTGTAAATCTTTTAGTTCTGTATAATTGTTTGTTTATCTTCATAGTTCTATGTTAATGATTTAAATTTACCAGTTTTTGTTTTTCGAAGGATAGGAAAAGAATATTATGTATGAACCTGATACTGACTGTGTTTTTACTATCTTATGACAAGTAGGAAAGAACTTCAGTTGAGATCGAGGCTTACTTAGCCTATAGCTAATGCAGTAAAGTGTTAATTCTTCTACAAGTTCTAAATAGGTAAATAGTAAGACGTTTTGTTACCAGTCTTTCCAGATATAGAAATAACATTCAACTAGCATAAAATAGAATGCTAGCTAAATTATTTGTTTACAGCGTAAGAAGAAAAAGAGGTATTGTTGATCTTATTATATACGATCTTCATAGCTGATAGTAGTGAGTACTTTTTTGGCAAACTGAACTTGGCTTAATTATACTTCTAACCACCATAACTCGCTTTTGTTTGTTAAAATTTGTATCGTTATATTT
The DNA here is from genome assembly GCA_001517045.1 of Pseudotsuga menziesii. Lineage (NCBI taxonomy): Eukaryota > Viridiplantae > Streptophyta > Pinopsida > Pinales > Pinaceae > Pseudotsuga > Pseudotsuga menziesii. The sequence goes on from LPNX010628145.1 coordinate 150,541, forward strand.
TTAATATAGAAAATTGGATACAACCTTTGGGAGAAGTATCTCATCTAGCAGTCACCCTATTGAAACTACTTGATGTTATAATAATTTCCAATATTATTACTTTTATGGATAATTGAGTAAATCTAGAAAGATATAAGGATCTGAGTAAGAATATTAAGCATATTTATTTGAGAACTCAAGTAGGAAACAATACCATGGTTTACAAGGTATTTTTAAACTAGGCTTAGCACTTAATGTTTATAGATGTACTAACACCACTTGTTTTATTTCTACAGTAGAGTTATATCTCTTTATGTAGGAAAGGATGTATTAATGTTTATAAGAAGACTACCCGTATTTCATGCATATAATTTCTCTTGTCATCAATATTTACTATATGGCTTTAAGATATCAATTCTAATATCTATATTAATATGCTAACTAGGCATAGTTGTTGTGACAACTAGTAATGGAGCTTCATGGTTGATTTCCTTTGCTATTATTTTATTTAAGCAATATCCAAGATAAGATATTTTGCACTAAGTTTCCTATACTAAATCCAAGAGTAGGAAATTCCATATTTGAATTTATATATATATATATATATTATATTCAAAAACCATACTAAACCCTAATGTTCTTACCATCTAGCTCCCATGTTTTAGACTATTTGATAATTATACCTAAACCATGAATACCAACCCATAACATGTATTATAGCATGGTATTAATATGTTTCTTTTCTACTACTTTAAACATGTTAATCAAGGTTTTGAACTATATCGAAAGACCCACAATTGCAAAGCTCTTACAAGCCACGTGTTGGCAATACAAAGGTTGGGTTTTGGGGTTTGACTGAAGGCAGTATAAGAAAGTACTAAACCCTAAAATTTCACATTATTCTTAGTTTTATTAGGATTCTTTGTTCTATGAAAGTAGCAGGCTTATGGCCACAAGGTTTACTGTCAATCTTGCTCCTTCTTCTTCTGCAAGATCCCTATGCCTTGTACGGTCCTCAACATTGAAGGTTTTAATAGTTTATAGTTGGGTTGAGCCGGAATAACCTCGAACTATTGGGTTTTTACCTTGGTAAGCATTGTTCTTTGCAATTGGTTAAGTGATAGCCTCAGAAGGTGAGCACGACTTCTAGTTTGTTGTTGTTGTGGACTGGCACGAGCTGTTACCTGTAGTTTTAAAGATTGGAGGAAAAGAAAAATAAAGGAATTCACAGTCCATTCGGTAAGGTGCAATTTGTTTCTACTCCATATTGGGGTTTGGAAACTTGGTTTATACTCGATGAGTTGCGTTAAACTCCTTTAGTGCTCCTTTGAAGCTAAACTTTCTCCCAAAGGTAGCTAGGGTTCAACTAATCTTTACTGTTTAATGCTTAGTGTGGTATTTGTATTTCTTTGGAAGGTAGTTTGGCATTTGGACGAGAGCAGTGTGTGCTTATAAAATTCCTAATAGTGTCCTTTCGAAGCTTGCTATCTGTGAAAGAAGTGGCTGGGATTTTGAAACTTGTCTTTAAACGACAGAGTTAGAGGATATAATTACAGGTATAAATTTCTTCTAAATTAGCATTAATGCCATTAGAGGAAATTTGAGGTCTAAAATGGGCCTCCTAAGGGAAATGATAAAATAATAGTTAAAATAATAAAATAATAGTTTTTAATTTTGGAGGAAGAATGAAAAAAACTACTTTTTTTGTTCATATTTTCGACGTATCTCCCTGTGTTTTTACTCAAATTAGAGGAAGGAGAGATCATTGGATGCGGTATTTAATTTTGCATCCAACGAGTACCCACACTGCATACTTTTGATGAACCCCTCTACTCCAAAAATAAGAAATACCTGGAAAAAAAGTTATGATGACATCATCATCACATTTTTTCAGGTATTTCTTATTTTTGGGGTAGCCAGGCCCGTCAAAAGTATGTAGTGTGGGTAATTGTTGGATGCAGAATTAAATTCCACATCCAACAATCTCTCTTGCCTGATATTTGAGTAAAAACATAGGGAGATATGTCAAAAATATGAACAAAAAAAGTAGTTTTCTTTTATGACAAATATGTCAATTCAACCATTATGGTTGACTCATTNAAAAAATTTATTGTTGGCACGTTTTCTTATAAGGCCCATTTTAGACCCCAAATTTCCTCTAATGATTATTCGAATCACTTTCTTAAATTTTGTATTATTAGAATAGTTTAACTTCTTGCTTTGTGTTTTTTTTTTCAAGAAGAAAAAACCTGTCCTTGTTATTCCATAAAGAATCAAAGGGCATTAGTACATTCAACCACATCATTAGGGTGATTGAAATGGTAGCCCACCGGAGTTCCCAACCAGGGGGAAAGGCACAATAACCATAAAAAGAACCCATCAGAAAACTGTCTCATCATAAAATGGAGACTGTCCACTCAATCACATCAACTAAAAGCCAATGAGACTCTGATCAGTGTTCTAAAGAGAACACTCTGTCAACCTGAAACAACAGCGAGGAAGGGGAAAAATACCCTTCAGCAAACTCAAAAAGCACTAATGAGTCGAGTGCATCACTATGAGAGTTTATAATATCCACTAAGCAAGCTCAGAAAGTTGAAAATAATCATGAGTAACCAGAAAATTCTCAAAATATTCCATCATACAGCCTTTTTCCTGAGAAAAGGAGAGTACCTTTTTAGAAAGACGGTTCGTTGTCCTGTTGTGATCTCGATAGATGTGAGTGAATGACAATCCCTGGAAGCTAAGGACTACTTTTTTTGTCTCCCTACACCAATGAACAGGTTCAGGTGGGGAGAGAGCAGTCAATCCCTTAGCCCAGTTGATGATTACTTGTGAATCACCATACACATGGGCTAGTGGAATCCCCATCATATGGGAAGAGAGCAAGAGCGCCCATAGGCTGAGCAGCTCCGCTTTGGTATTAGTGCCATGTCCAACCCCCAGCGAAAACTCCAAGAAGTGGGTGTCATTGAGAAAGATGCAATAGCCAAAACCAGCAATCATATTATTTGATGCACCATCTATAAAGCCACAGGGAAAATGCTTGACTGGAGGTTTCCCAATATATCTTCTTCGGCCAATTTTAGTGACAGTCCCGGGAGTCTGTACAGTCGAAAAAATTTGCTAGATAATGCCATAAATATTTCTTTTTTTTCCTTCAAAAACAGCCAAATTGTGTGCTTTCCAAACAATCCACATCATGTTGAAAGGGAGCAGAAAGAGATGCGAGCTCCTTGGAAGATTTTCAAACCAATATTTGTAGATGTCAGTGATAGGAACCCCTGAAATACATGCTGGGAGGTTGTAATACTCACAAATAAAGTCTGCCACTGATTTCCAGACCAAACAGTGAGAGAAAAGGTGCTCCACCGTCTCCTCATTTAAACAGCAAAGAGGACAAATACCAGGTCCTGAATATCCCCTTCTCTGAAGATTCTCCCAAGTGAGAATTCAATTTTGTAGGGTAAGCCAAATGAAGCAAGATATTTTGCGAGGAAGAGCCTTAATCCATAATCATAAACCATTGACAGCTGAGGCCAAGCGAGAGGAGGAGCGTGCTATGCAGTTGTAGGCATCTCTGGTAGTTATTGTGCCTCTGTTATTATTATAAATCCAAGCAAGTTTATCAGGACTGTTCGTTAGTCAAATATCTGCTCCAGAAAGCCCAATAATAAAAGTATTCCAAATAGGCACGAAGGAGCCACCAAGATCGAGTTCCTCAGCTGAAAACCAATAGTGCTGTGCATTAATCAGGGAGTTATGAGCCTGGGATAAAGAGCAGATATTAAGATCTTCTAGATACGATCTCAACTCTTTACGGAGAGTATAAGGCGAATGAGATCCCACTATCGGATCAATCCCCAACAAGATACTTTCACCATTACCAACCTGCCATGCCAGATGCATACCCATCCAAGGAATTACTTCTAGAAAGCCTCTCCAAATAAGAGAAGCATTGAGAGAACTGAATGATTTATTTCTGAGCCATTCAACAACCGATATACCTTTCATATATTTTTTTTGGAGGACTTGGAACCATAAACCCTTGTAGTGGAGAGCTCTCCAAAACATATTAAGGCACAGAGCTTGATTAAACCAGGTGAGATTTTTGATACCCCAGCCCCCAAATTCAATGGGCCAAGAAAGGTCCTGCCAATTTGCCAGGTGAAACTTGAAAGAAATATCAGAGGATCCCCACAGGAAGTTGAACATAGTACTTCTGAGATTTTGGAGAATAGATGCTGGGAGAGGAGCTAAGCCCATCCAATAGACCGGAATACTAGACAGAACAACATTGACGAGGACCAGTCTCCCCCCAAGAGACAGGTATTTATAAGTCCAGTGATTTATCCTCTTATCGAATTTTTGAAGAAGCCAGTGCCAGTCAGTCACTCTATAACTCAGTGGCTTCAAGTGACAGCCCAGATAAGTTAAACTAGACTGTATCGGAAGCATCTTATAGGGAAGTGCATCCCTAAAACCATTAAGATGGCCATCCTTGAAATTGTGATATAGAAAGCATGATTTATCAATATTGATCCTCATACCCGAGGCTTTACAGAATGAGTCAAGGAGGACCTCAAAATCCATCCAGTCTTGGAGAGTCCCAAAGTCCATAAGAATAACATCATCCATGAAGAGGAGGTGGGACAGAGTAAGAAAGGGCGAAAGTTTGATGCCCTGGATAATGCCATTAGTTTTGGCATCCTTAATGAGCAGGATGAGACCTTCTATGACCAGGATAAAGAGAAGAGGAGATAAGGGACAACCTTGCCGAATACCCCGAGAAGTAGTGAAAAAATTTGAAGGAGTCCCATTGACCAAGACCACAAAGTTTGCAGTAGAAATACAACCCATAATCCAATTGACAGTGATGAGGGGGACACCAATTTGTATTAAGATCACTCTGACATAAGTCCATTTCACATAGTCGAAAGCCTTAGTGAGATCCAGCTTGAGGACAAAAGCACATATATTCTTGATTTTGACTGTGTGAAGGACTTCCTGGACAATTCCAATGGGCTCAGTGATTTGACGATCTTTGAGGAAGCCAAATTGTTCTCGAGAGATACTCTGATCAAGAAAGGGCTTAAGCCTACCAGCAATGACTTTGGAAATGAGCTTATAGAGTAGATTACAAAGGGAAATGGGTCTGAGGTCTACGAAGGTATGAGGCTTCTCCTTCTTTGAGATAAGAGAAAGAAAGGTAGAGTTCAGGGAGGGGGGTTGGTACCCGAAAATCCTGGTAGAATCTACCAAATGACATAAAATGGGGCCTAGAAGATCAAAAAAGTGCAAATAAAATTCAACCAGCCCCCCTTAGGTCCGGGCTACGATCTTTTTTGAAAGAATTGAGGGAGAGTTCAATCTCCTTCAGAGTGACCTAAGAATATAGGCATGAAGAGTGATCAGAGGGAATCATACTGGGAAAGAGAGAGATCACTTGGAGTTGATGATCAAGACAAGTAAGCCCCTCATCCTTAAAAATATGCTCAAAATATGATTTCCCAAGCTCTTTTAAAGGAGCCTCTTCTTCAATGAGATTACCATCATTGTCTTCTAGAGACCAGATCATATTTTGAGTCCTTCTACCCGAGGCCACCATATGAAAAAATTTGGTGTTTGAGTCACCCCGAAGGGCCCACTTCATTCTACTCTTAAGTTTCCAAGTGAGCTATAAATGGTCGAAGATCCTCTGTCTTTTAGCACTAAGGTGTGATAAATGAGTATTTTGTTCCTTAGTGAGTATACCATTAGCAAGAATAGACTCTATGGCCCAATCCAAATTGAAGGAATCCAAATCTAGTCTGGCAGATTTAACCTTAAACCAATTCTTAGAAGCAAGCTTAAGGTTTCACAGGGTTTGATAGAGATCCTCTATGCCTGCAAAATTATCTGCATTAAAGTATAGGGACCACCAACTGAGAAACCAGTCTATGAACTCAGGATCCTCCAACCAAGAGCGGTTAAAATTAAAGGGGTAGTTAAAAGGGCCTGTAGGATAGTTCCATTCGAAGAGAATAGGAAAATGATCTGAGATAAGGGAGCATTTGATCCAGGTTCTGTAGGCCCCTAAGGAGGGAAGCAGATATTTGGAGATAAGAAAACGGTCGAGGCGTTTATAGATGGCCTCCTCACCAATACGTCCATTGTGCCAAGTGGGAACGATCGTAGGAGGAGCTATATCCACAAGACCAGCTGCTTGAAAGAGGGCTAGAAAGTGATCAGAGAGATGATCCAGCGAGGCCTTACAGACCCAAATCTCTGAAGGATGGAGGGTGAGGTTAAGATATCCGGCCAGTACAAGATGAGGAAGATGTAAAATACCTCCACGGAGAGCCTTATCCCAAAAAAAACCCCTGTCCTTATAAGGACCGTAGACGTTCAAAATATGGATAGGATGCGGAAGGCCATGAATGGAGGCTTGGAGCAAGATACCAGTACAGGTATGAAAAGCCCTACATTTGACCTTTAACGGATTCCAGGCAGAGAGAAGACCTCCTGATAGACCCCGAGCACTGGTAGCATAGAATTCCCGGGAGGGGAGCAATTTGGAGAAAGCAAACAGTGCCAGCAAATCACAACACATAGATTCCTAAACTAAGATAAAGTCCGGGTTCAGAGAGTTGACAAGAGCATGGAGGATAAGTGACTTAGGCCTGCCCCCAAGGCCACAAATGTTAAGGGAGAGTATAATCATTATGACAAATCCACAGGGGCAAGACTCGCTCTAAGACCCCGAGAAGAAGTACCCCTGTATGCTTCCTTAAAACATTCAGAGAGAGGAATGTACAGAGGAGAAGCTAAAAAAAGGTCAGCTCTAGGTTCCCTTTTCCTTGTAGGCTTTCTAACTGTAACATTTGCAAACCTGATAAAGTTGAGATGGAGAGTGGAAGGGGAAGAAGGGCAGGAGGTTGTGAAGATGGAGAGGGATTTATTGAGGGAGGGGTCAGAGAAGGAGGGTGAGGAGGTGGGGCTAGGGAGTGGGGAAGCAAGGAAAGGAGGAGGGGCTTGAGGGTTTAAGGAGGGGGGAATCAGACCTGAAGGAGAGGTGCAACAAGGGAGGGGTGGAAATTCAGCCAGTGAGTCAAGAGCCAATGTGACCGAAGGGATACTCTCACCGAGGGAAGGAAGGGCCTTCGAGGACGACGGAAGGGAAGTAGGAGAGCTCATCATGTCTGCAGTCAAAACCATCATGGTTACCGGGGAAGGGGAGCCCTTGGTAGTAGAACCGAGAGACAGAGGAACAACAGCTTTTTTGTGTGACATAATTAAGCTATCAACTTCCTCTAAAAAAGATTTAGGTAAATTATCATTAAGAGGAAGAGAATCATTAAGAGTACCTGGAGGAGTAAGGAGTCTCTCCAAGAGTCAGTCCAAAGGCAAGGGCGTTCGGAAATTACTGGAGTCCGAGAGACAATCATCGAAGAACTTCTGCGAGCAAGAATTCCTGAGGTGACCCACAGAGCGGTACTAGCTACAACAGAAAGGTACATGAAGGTAGACGAGCCTTTGTATCAAGAGGCGCTCATTGCACTCGACTAGAATATTTTCTAGCCGCTTATCATAAACTTGCAGGAAATCATCTTCCATAGAGAAAAATCTCCCTATAGTGTTCCCAATCCCCTCCAAGATGGATTTGCTCCACAGAAGAAACGGAAGCTACGGCAAAAGAACCCATAAATGACGTTTGGTGATTTTCTCTTTCAAAGGATCAAATTTGGTGTGCCAAGGACTGAGAACCAGAGGTCCTTTCCCCACATGCCATAAACCTTCCAAAACCCTGGTGCAATGTTCAGGATCGAGAAATACAAAAACAATCCACCCTTTTGACAGAAGGCTAATAGTCGGGATGTAGTCAAACAATGGCTTCCAGTTCTCAGAGGCCCATGTAACCGAAGATGACTTATCCATCCTGCAAGTACTCCAGATGACCAACCAGGGCACGCGATCACAGATTCAAAACACAGTCCAGGAAAATATCATGCCCCAAAACATATCGATATCGTTCCTCTGTAGCCTTAATACATTTGGATTTACTTCTCCGGCGATATCGAGTCTTAGCCCCACTGTCAGCCATCCAAGGGAAATATGAAGTCAACCACAGGAGACTAGGAACAAATCCCTAGAATCCCACTGGGTAAGAAAAACCCCAAGTACAAGAATGAAAGGACCAGCACCAAGTGACAAAGGAACAGGCCACGACAAAACCCCAGACTTACCCCAACAGAAAAAAAGATCAAAAACTCAAAGTCCAAATAACAAAGAGACCCAAGAAGCGGAATGTCAACAACAGCAGAGACCCGAAGAGAAGGTGGCATAATCATAGCCTGAGGAGTGCGCCACAGGAAATCCCGGGAGCAAATAAAACAATTCAACCCTGTACCCTACAAACCTGGGACAAAAAAATCCATGCAAAGGTGGCGAGGAAGAAGACAACGTCGACCCAAGGCTGCGGTAGGAGCGAATCCTTCCCACTTTTTAATTAACGCTTGGTTGGTACTAGTCCCCCAGTGAAGGGGAGGGACTCGAATCCAGGCCGCAAAACCCCGTACCCACCAACTTATGAAAATAAAACCCCAACGGGGAGACAAAAAAAGAGTGACAGGATCCTACAAGAAAGGGGACCCAACGAAGGAGATAATCTAGAATGCAAGAGAAAGCACTGAAATAGCCGATACAGAATCAAACTAAGCAGTGGACAAAGGCACCAAATAACCCTCCATAGAGAAAAACCCTCACTGAAGAACCCAGATGGTAGCTCTACTTCATACATCATGCGGAAGATGAGCTCGAAGGCAGGCCGAGAGAAAAAGATAGGAGACGGCATGGTGATACAGGGTCTACAGAGGGGCGAAAGCTCAAACCCTCGATCGACATCCTCTAACCAATACTGGGCCTTGTTTACAACCTTGAAAGCTTTCATGCAACATGGAAGAGGCTGCACACCTTTGTCCAGCTTCTTCCTTTGTGTTTATAACTTTATGGTTGCAGTATAAAGGATTGCTTAGGGTTTGGAAAATGTGAAACGAAGGGGCTCCACCAAATCGACTCCCTGGTAAGCCTCGGTTTCACAGAGGTTCTCCTACAATGGTTTAAAGTGTTAATTTTTGTTGATGGATTTTGTAGATTTAAGGGGTCCTTCTGCTCGTCTCTAATGAACTGCTATGTAAAAAATTGGACTGGCAAGGGGTCATTACATGATGATTGGTTTTAAATTTATAAATCCCTATTGGCTATTTTTAGCAGAGTTTTGGAAGGGATTTCATAGCTGAGACACTGTTTTGTTTACTGTGAAATCTATTCGTAGTGATGATACCTTCTAAAATAGGCTGTTAAGCCTTGATTTGTAATGTAAAAAGGCCATAGGGTCGAGACTATTTATGTTCAGTTCTTCAGTCTTAAAAGTTTACTTTCAGCTTCAAGCTGGTGAATTGTAACTCTGTTTTTGATAATATAATTTCATATATATCGTGATTACTGTATTTACTTTTGTTGGAAAAAGATAACTTCTTGAAGGTTGGGGGATTAAATAAAATATTAGTTAATTTGTTTTATTTATGTAAATTATAATGTGAGGGTTTTTTTTTTACTATAGGGTTTTTTTTATAGTAATTTAGTTATTATAAACATAAGTGAATTCTGTAGAAAAAGAAATAGAAAGAATGATATCCGCTAAATAATTTCATTATTTTTTTATAATCTCAGAGATTTTAGATATGATGTTAGGTTTTTATTTTTATTATTATTGATGGAATAAACATGCAACTCAATACTGTCATCTAATTGATGCAATATGGTTGTATGGATTAGGATAGATAAATTTTTAATTTAATTAAATATGAGTAGAAGAGTTCTTTTAAATAGGTTACTTTACAAACCCTACTTCTTACTAGGATAATTACAGAGTTAGTATTTTCTTTTGGATTTACACTAGTTTGTATTTTCGCTTAGATCAATTACTTTGATAACTATTTAGCCTTGTATTTTGTTCTTTTTAAAACTTAATCATGATAATTACCTATTTCTATATTATCTGTTTATTATTAAAAGATTAGATTTATATAATTAATTTTGATTTGTTATGTAATTCATTACACAGACTAATGTATAATACCCTTAGCTCTTTCCTATCTATCTTTATATAATTTGTTTAAATACTTCTAACTAAATGAAAAGTATAAAAGAAAACATATAACAATTTATACAAAAGATCCTATAGAAAATAACAATTTCATATGCATACATACTTCATTCGAATTCCTTATTTGAAAAATAAACTAACCTACTCTACTAGAGTACTATCTTAACAAAGGTGTGGAAAAATACAGTTTAGGCATTTTCTTTCTATCTATCAGTTTAATCACAAATTATTCTACTCATTTACCCTAATCTAGCTAGTTCGGAAATTTCTAACTTTCACAGCATATACATTTCTCCTAACTAACCCTAATAACAATAAGAACAGAAGTATATCATATCATTGATAAATATTAAAATTTGCAAATAACATTAAATACTTAGATAACTAAAATAAGCAAGTAAAACTCGAAAGTATAGATGGGGTGACAACAGTTTAAGGAACATGTTCCTTCCAGCCAACTCCTGGAGAAGAGCTAGACTGCAATTCTCAAGACCCCCGAGTTTGTCTCCTAATCTAGCTAGTAGAAGTACTGGGTGAGAGATGTAGTGTCGGGATCCTCTGCAAATCCACTGAGTGTTCAAACGAATGTCAATTCTGCATACAGTAGTATGAACTCAGCTTAGAATAACTACACTAGTTCAGGTCTTTAGCACTTTTCCACTCAAAACATACTTCAACTAGTCCCCTCCATCGAATTCTCTTGTGCACTTAATTCACTAAGAACGATCACCAATCCAGAATGAGCACCCCGAGCTGTCTGCAATGTGAATTTTTATTAGCATGCCTAGGTCTTCTGGGTTAGTTTTTACTTAATGAACCACCTTCTCTTGTTCCACTTTCTTGGGGAACATGACCATAAAAATAGGGAAGTTGTCACCTGCAACAACTAGAAGTAGTTTGAGGATGATGCCAAGTGTCAATCTGCTCTCAACCCAACCTCCTCCATCAAGGGACCAGTAAAAGACTCATTTAATAGCTTCCATAAGATGTTGACTCGTCTTTAATTTATTTATTAATAAAATATTCAGCAATTACATAAAATTATCCTTGACCCCACTTGGTCATTAATTACAAAATTTAATAGAAAATATAACATAATGTTTCTTAAAACATAAAAATGTTTTGCAAATTGGGGCATGTGAAAATCTCCCATGTGGATGGGAATGGATTTGTCGGTCTCCAAAGATGAGAAAGAGTCTTTTTCAGCCATCATGTGATTCAAAGCTCTATAATCTATACTTCGAACTGCTTGCCATGAGAGCATAACCTCTTTCATGTTGTGGTTCCCGATCTTGTTGATCTCTCCTCCAAAATCATTTCAGAATATTGATGTGATTTTTCTCATGAAGAGAAGTAACTTCATCAACTTTCTTTTTCATGCAGGCATGTTCAGGGTGGAATCCCTTCGTGCAGTATGAACACTTGACTTTTTCCTTTCCATGATGCCCTTTTCTTTTGTTCTTCTTCGAGCCGAAAGGCTATTCATGCTGTTGGTTTTCAACTTTAGGCATAGGAGCTTCGAATTTGGTTCATTAGAGGAAATTTGGGGTCTAAAATGGGCCTTATAAGAAAACATGCCAAAATAAGTTTTTGTGAGTTGGAATTCAAGAACCAATAGAATTTGAATATAATAAGTCAACCATAATGGTTGAATTGACATATTTGTCATTAAAAAAAACTACTTTTTTTGTTCGTATTTTTGACATATTTCATTGTGTTTTTAGTCAAATTTCAATCGGGAGAGCTCGTTGGATGCAGAATTTGATTCCGTGTCCAACGAGTACCCACACTACATACTTTTGATGGACCTTACTATCCCAAAAACAAGAAATACCTGAAAAAACATGATGATCACATCATCATCATGTTTTTTCAGGTATTTCTTGCTTTTGGGGTAGCGGGGTCTGTCAAAAGTATGCAGTGTGAGTACTCGTTGGATGTGGAATCAAATTCCGCATCCAACGAGCTCTCCCGATTGAAATTTGAGTAAAAACACAGGGAGATATGTCGAAAATACGAACACAAAAAGTAGTTTTTTCTTTCTTCCTCCAAAATTAATCAATATTATTTTATTATTTTAACTATTATTTTATTATTTTCCTTACGAGGCCCATTTTAGACCCCAAAATTCCTCTAATGTTTGGGTTCTTCTGCTGCTTTTCTTTACCCTTCAAATATTTGGGCCCCTATACATAGAGGGCTTGATCACAGGAGGATCTGATGATCCTCATCTAAAAAAGATTATCATGTTCACTTGTTAGGGACTCAATGAAGGCATTGAGTGAACGCATATTCCATCTAGGGATTGTGAGCTTCCCTGCATGGAGTGTAGAGACAAACGCCAAATAATTAGCTCCAAGATTGGAGAGAATGGCGAGGATGAGCTGATCATCCTTCTTCTCCATGTTACACTGCTTCAATAGTAAGACAATGTACTTGAATTTTGTGAAAAAATCATTTAAGGTCTCGAAATTGGAAGGTTGGAGAGACATCAACTAATTTTCAATCTAGTATACTCTCAAATCATCCTTTTTTCGATACAACATTTCTAATTTGTCCCAAATTTCCTTTGGAGTCTTCAATCTCGACAGATGGAAAAGAAGTTCCTAAGAAATAGAGGGGCACAAGAATCTAAATGCTTCATCTTTATTCTTCAAGAATCCAGCTTTGCCTATCACATGAGTAGGCTCTTCTTCATTTTCCATAGTGACCTGGTAGATTCCTCTGGCACGTAGCTGTATCTCCATATCTCCTTTCCATGAATGGAAATTGAACGAAGTCAAGAGTTCGACGGAAGAAGCAATCTCAAACTGCTGGGGTGAATTCCTTCACCTATTAAAACCTGCAAATCACAACAAAAGGGGCACCGTAAGGTCAAACAAGATGCATATTTTAGGCTTTAATCACACCCAGCATACTTGATCAGGCAAGCTTGATCAACAATTCTTTAACTTGGGGTATTAAGTGGTAATCCTTTGCTTCTGGTGCAGTGCTAGAATTTTGAGCTTTGCTCAATTTTTCATGCACGATCTATCAAAAGCCGTGTTTTTGAGAGATCTGAGCTTCATCCTGCCATGAGATCTGATACCATATAAAGCTATCATAATAATCTAGGGACTAAAACATAGTCTCACAGAATATTTTAGACAATTAAGCATAAAATTGGCTTAATGGTGTTGCAATGGAAGTAGCAGCTCTATATAATCAATAAAGAATGAATAATACAATACAATGATCATGCTAGGTGCATGGATTTGAAGATAATTTGAATTCCCAAGTAGGTCATTTGAATTGAATGAATGGATGTAGCTTAACTGAATGTAAGCCATAGTAAACACACCTAGTTAACCCACTAATCAAGTACAGATTGCCTCAACTGTGTCCTAACTGAATTTGGAGTGCAATGTATGACTGAGTCTAACCAAAAGTAGCTTAGACACATGTCACTACATGGCAACCAACAAGTGGTAGTGCATCATTAACTCCAATGAACCTCGATGATGTTAACTGAATTCAAACTCGTCATTAGAGGTGGTTGGAGGTGCCCTAATTGCCTCCAGTTCATAAATATTAATAAAAGTAATCAATGTAATGAGTGGAGGCACCTTCACTGCTTAGTTTAACTGATTGTAACAATTAGTTAGCAATTAGGTGCATTTATGACACTTAGATCACCCCTGGAGTGCTCCTTGTTTGAAGGAAGAAACCCAATTAGCCTCCCTGAATGAAGGAGAAGGCTTAGTTGGCCTCCTTGACTGAAGGTAGGCATGGGTGTTTTCATGCTGATGTCATAGTGTTCTCATATGATGCCAATTAAGTCAGTAAAACTTAGGATAGTGGTTTAACAAGGCCAAATTAACAAAACTAAGTGTGCATGTTGGGTAAATGTCTCCAATAGTTTGGCTTTTCTTAAGGTACGGGCACAGTTCTGACGTACCTCTTCAGCATCATTTTCGGGAAGATGTTTGATGATTTCTTCTATGTTGCAAATGATATCTTCAACTGGAATCTTTTTGGGAGAAATAAAAAAATTAAGACCTTTCTTAAGAAGTTTACAGGAAGATGAATTAAGCTCCATGTTAGAAAGGTTGACCACAAGCCGATCAAGGTCGCTTGACCTAGTTTTGTTCTGAGGTTTTCTCGCATGTGGGTCTCTTGGTTTCAGAAAAGTTAGTTTTTGGTGATTATGGTGATATGAGAGTCGTTCTTGATCAATACATTGGTTATCCTACTAGTGGTGATGCGCTAGCTGGTCACAATTACAAGAGGTTGTTGGTTATCTTACCGAGGAGCATGAGAAATTGGCTACGGATGAAGGGAAAATGGCTCAAGATTGCTTTGATGTGTATCCTCCACGAATCACTACTTGTTGATTTCATCAATGCCTGGTTGGTCAAAATCACAAGGAGGATGTTGGTTATTGCAAACTGGGATGGTGCGATGGGCGTGATATGGTTTAGTGTGAGCATTAGGATGATCTTGCTAAGCATGAGCGTGAGTAGTTGTCCAGTTATCAGGTTGGGCCCCTTGATCAATTCTTTGCTGAGAATTTGGATGATGAGTGTGAGCATTTGGATCTGGATGAGTGTGAGTGGTTGGCTGGGTGCAATGGGCCTCTTGCTAGGTGTGGTGGGCATGATAGCCACTCAACCCCATTTGATTTCCCGAATTTGTGGATCATCCAAAATAGGTTGCTCATTGAATCCTGGTTCAAGTGTATCATCCACCGACTCATTGTGAGACGACTGATTTGGAACATTTTTGCTGTTATGTTGTAGCCTAGCATTTTTCTTTTTTGTTTAGTAGAGGTCTTAGCAAAGGCTAGTTGTCTCCATAAAAAGAGAAGCCATCCTTCATAATCCCAAATATCTTTGTCCAGTGCATTTGTTAACTGGAGGTGAAGCTCCAAGAGTTCGTAGTCTAGTTTATAAAAGGAAAAATGTAGAACTATGATATGGTCACAAATTAACATCAAACTCATTTTGTTGAAGATGTGATTATTACAATTATTTCTTAGTATGTGATTAACCTTAGCCAATGTCGGGATAATTTCACTGTCTCTGTATTTTTTTTAAGAAAAGATAGATGAGCAATTTCCTTTCCTTTGGAGATCTGAATCTTCTCTATGCATCTTATATTTCTCAGGATATCTGCTCTATACCGACCAATAATAGTTTTGGCTAAGAATCCTCAATAATTGTTAATGGCATCTTGTGGAGAATATGTAGTAGGTAATGGTTCATTGTCAACATTTTGATCCATCCTTGGCTCATATTCAGGACAATATCGATGCCTGAGATGATTCCTTATATATAATTTTATCTTATGATCACATTGCATAACAATGAACGTGTTCTATTGCAATCAAATATATTACTTAATGTTATCTAGCATAAATAAGTAAACTCCAGTAAATTGGGCATTACATACACTCCTTCTTCAAAACAAATTCATCCCAAAGTTAGTGTAAATATTTTGATACATATATTATATGTCTATACGCATTTCATATATAACCATTAAATTTCAATTCCAATTCCAAGTCTACGTTATATCTTGATTCTTTTTGAATATGATAAACTTCTAAACTTATATGAATATTTGTATTGATACCTCTTATCTAAAGTGTTTATAATAAGAATTGGATCATATAGAAAACACTTTTTTTTCATTCATATCAATTCCAACCTTTATCGTGCATATTTCCCCTTGATCTAGTATCAAATCTTGGTAAAGAGGAAGAAAACATAATATTAGTGCTAGTGAAGGAGCAGGAGAAGAAGATCGGTTAGAAAAAGGGGAGCTTAGGTTACTGGAGAAGTTGTTGAGATCGGGCTCATAATATTTTTGAAGACAATAAAGTTGAAGGTCGTCAAGGAAGAGAAGAGAACCAATTTCAAGGAGTTCTTCCATTGCTACAGAGAAAAGATAAGTCATAATTTTCAGTCAAGATCAAGTGATTTGAAGGGAGTCAATCGAAGCTACATTTTCCCTAAGTTATGAGTTTATTTCTATGAAATATCACTTTAACAAAATATCTTGTGTAAAAGAAGAATGGGTCGTCATAAAAGACTCTAGAAAACTAGAAGAATGATGAATACAGAAGAATCCAAGAAATATGTAGAAATGTTTTATGAAGTCCTAGCTCAAGTTGGAGATTCAATAACTCATTTGAGAATTGTCAGTTTCGAATGCCCCCCTTCTTTTGTTGGTAAATATTATGAATGTTAGTCTGCCAAGATACATACGTTTCTTTGCTATAATGATTTTCAAAATTGCATAGAAAATAGATGGTTTAAAGATGATGATGATGTATTCAATCTCTCTTTCATCTAGAAAGCTCTAGATATTAATGTTTCATATGTAATTGTGGAAGAAAATATAACAGAAGAAGCCTGGGAAATTTTGAAGAAAGAGGTTGATGTAAGGTAGAGATATGTGGTTGAGTCACAACCTCTTGACATTTCAACAGAGAAGCCTACAGAAGAAACAAACAATAGTCATGTTGTTAACGAACCCCACAGTGTGTTGATACACCAGTGGATGATGATAATATGTGTGAAGTTGAAGATGAGTCGCGGCTCATGATACATCTATCAAAAGAGGATGATGTGACAAATTGTCAAATTAATATTGTAGTAACATCTAAATTTAATGAAGAATCTTCAACAATATATGATAAAGATATTTTAAATTGTACAAATGAACTTTTGGAGCCTTGACTTGTAAGCCAAAAATTGAAATTGAATTTGACAAGGTTTCTATACCTCATATAGCAGCAACAACAACATAATTTAATGATGCAGACACTATATTTTCTTAAGAAACTAAATTTGAAGAAAGTAAAGAGTGTGAACACTCTGTCAATAAAACATAGTATGCACAAAAGGATGATGGTGAATTCCACACCGCAAAGATATGTGTGGATGATAATTGTAGAACTGTAATTGTCGTAGTTTTCCATGTTTATATTCCGACAATTTTTATTGTTGATAAAAAAATATGAAGAAGTTGTCAATGAAGTAGCTAGTGTTGGTGAAACTTACATAGAAGCAGTATTTGAAGCAACCAGAGAAGCTAAGAAGGATAGAGAGCATTGTTTCAAAATGCTTGAACATATGCACCAATCATGCTTGAAATTATTCATGAGTTTAGTTTTGTTGAAGAATTTGATAAGATTGTTGCAAGGTGCATAGAAAGTTGTAGAGTTTGAAGGTGTCTATGATGATACCAAAAGAAAAAAGGTGGATTATTTGGTGAATCCATAAATAGTAACAGAAAAATTACTGCATGATGGAAACACTCAAGATGTTGTGCGTTTTTTCGTAGTTAGGGTGGATGAAGTTTTCAATGAAGAGTTAAATTTTTTAAAAGAATGTCTTGAAAGACCAAGATATGATGATGAAGATGTTAGTCCTACAACATAAGAAAAGATGGAGAAAGTTGATTGAATTGTTGCAGAAGCAAAGGAAGATTTGAATGAAGAGACACAAAATGCTCTTGTAGGAGAGAAAAATGAAAAGGACCAAAATGGTTCTTGTTATAATGTTTTTGAATTTTTTTTAAAGGTACAGGTGACCAGTCGGTTGAAGATAAAGAAGAAGATGATAAAGGTGAATGTTAAAATTATATGTTTGAAGAAAGTTGCACTTAAGATGCATTGGTAAAAGAATCAGTTGAATTGGGTATTACTATGAGTCAATATGTTCAAATAATAATCTTGCACAAATTAGTATTGGTGACATAAAAGGAAGATTATGGAAATTCAGTATACCCACATTTACATTCTTTGAAGAAAAATATCTTGATTAGAGTCGTGATCATGAAGGAAATTCCAAATTTGGACAATGTCAAGAGGAATTAAAAAAAATTGCAGTTGAAGATGTTGATAGTAGACTCAATGATTTGGAGAAAATATTGAAGAAGAAGAAAGTCTAGATGAAATAGAGGAAGATAAAGAAAAATGCAGAATTCAAAGTTTTGGAATCATAGAAGAAGGAAGAAATGAATTTAAATTATATTCATGTCTGTGTGAGAAGACCCATAACTTCAATGGAGAATAAGCAACTCATTGGCAACAAATAAGGTCGACTCAAAGTGAGAGCCATCATCAAAGCCTCATGATTGAAGAAAAGAACATGTCAAAGGTAAGATTAAATGTGAATTTTGTACTGAATTTGTAGAGGTAAAAAAATATACATGATGGATTGTAGCGCTGAAGCTAAAGATAATGAAACATTATCAGGAAGATATGCCAATTCTTATGGACGATGATAAAATCAGGCCTAAATAGTTTGTGGATACATGGACGAAAAAAAAAAATTTTGGTGAAACAATCTGAACAAGTAGAGTCAGTTTTTTAATGAAGCTGAAATGGCCTTAAAATCCCTTCTTAAAGTTGAAAGAGAGTCACATGAATGTGATGCATATGACTTCGTAGTAGAAGAAAATAGTCTCAAGAAGGATGCACCAACCTCATAATTGAATTAATGAAGGATTCGGCAAATAGATGAAGTGCTACAATCATGGATTTGTATTATGTAATGGGCTTCAAAGAAATAACTCATTTCCCAGATACAAGTATTACATGAGTCCACATGAAATTAAAGGAATTATTGCAGAACTAATAGAACCCACAACATAATATTTATGTGCAATGAATTTTATCAAGCACAGACAAAAGTTTCAACTCTGAGATATTTTTGATGAATTTTTGTGATGACCCCAACTACTCATGTTTTTATTGAGAAAAATAGTTTTAAATTCGCAGTTGAGAATTAATCACGCATGAAACGTTTTTTGGTTGAAGGAGAGTATGATTTGTAGTGATATAATTAATAGGGAGTGTTGGAATATTAATTGTTATCCCCACAATTTTGTATAACAAATATCTTACAGATTTAATTAATGAGTCAGTCAATCTTTTATGCCAGTCTCTCAGTCATAAAATTGGCTCACATCTCTTTGTTTTAAGATGCTATGTATGTAATTCAATATGCTAGATTTACTATTGTCAGAAATTAAATATCATTTCCAAAATTCTCAATAGCTTCCAAGAGAAGCCAACATGTTGTTTGAATTAGGTGGGTATTCGACTGCCATAACTGAATATAATATATTTGATGTAGCACTCAAGTTCAAAGAGAAGACGAGGATAATAATTCAATAGATGGAACTCAAAGAAAAAAAAGGCAGAGCTCATCTTTTTTCTTTCTTTCTTTTTTCATCTTTCAGATCTTGCCTTTTCATATATTGATATACTGAGCTCTCACATAATTCTTTGTCATTTTTAGCAATCCTAAATTGTGAGGAGACCTTACGAGGGTTGGAAGTGAACATATAGAAACTAAAATCGAGAGGACTATAGCAACCTCCTAAATTTTCGTCTTCATCAGTATCGGAAGATGAGGATTCAGATGAGTTTGGAGCAAATCTATCTAAGGTAGGGTAAGAATCAGAGGATTTTCCTTCTTTTCCTAAGAAGACAATTTCATCTTCAGGGTAGTCTCCTGCTACACACCAAGCTAGATCCCACCAGGTTGGATCCAGGTCTTCTGAAAACATGGAAGAAAGTCTAGGATTTTTCTTTTTATTTGGGAATTTGTTATCCTAGTGACCCTTCTTACCGAAGATGAAACATTTTTCTTTATCTGCAAGTTCAAATCTTTTCTTAAGGTAGGCTTTCTTTCGAAATATTTTGCATTTTTTATGCTTATATCCTTTGTATAGATGAAACCTAGGTATATTTGGGCTGCTTTTTCTTCTTACAACTACATGATTCATGCCCGAAGTGTCCTTATTTTTGGGTGCCACACCCCAAATTTGGAATTTTTGCAATATCTTTATAAAAACCCGGGGAAAACATTGAAGAGTGTCGCTTGAAATATTTAGCCACTCTTTTCTCTAGAGAATGTTCTTACCAAGTTTCCATGATGAATCCATGCAATTGCACAAGGGAAAGACCTCATAGATGGATGTTTTTATCTTTAAGGTGTTTTTCAACAAAATAAAGAACACGGCCAGGAAAGCTTCTCAAGTAATGTTTCAGATATGCGGGCTTATCAGCATTGCCATAAGAAATGAACAATATTTGCATATAGAAAAAATATTCTTCACTCTTATTTATGTCACAGATTCTCGCTAACATAAATAAAGATGCAAGATGTTCATGATCTGCACTTTCATCAAGACCATAGAATCCTTTACCAAGGGTAGTAAGAATTTGTTGGTCTGCATCTTCTACATTCAACATTTCTTCTCTGGATTCTTCGGGAATCTAGTGCCACCATTCTAAGGATAGCCCTAAAAATCCTACAACCAGCTGGAGTGCTTGTTGTTGGCCAGTTATTGTATTGTCCTATGTTCTTTTCTAAAAGACCCAATTTGATAGAGGCTGGATGGAAGATCTAATTTGGGCATGGGATTGACATTTTATGTTCAACACAGGTTGATCAGGCCTTTGGGAGATTAAATTATTCATCCCATTTACCCCGAAACTAAGGGAACGAGGTACTGACGAAGGAGAAGTGTCAAGAAGATCTAACATTTCAGTATAAAAAGAAGGGGGAGGACCTGTTATCTAAGGATTAGTATCACTTTGGTTGTTTGTATTTGAGGATCCAATATTTTCTCTTTTTGGGATTCAGAATGCTGATAAACACTTATATGGGAGGGCATTTGCCATTTGCTTGAACTGGGAGACCATATTTCTTAACTCATGAATATCTTCTATTTCTTGACCAAAAATGAATTCTATTCTTTGGTCATGTTTTTGTATACTCATCATTCCAAAATAGTATCTTCTTTCATGTTCGATTTTATGGCCTTTAGCTGCAAGCTCTAATGCAGTTTGGCTTACAAGGATCTTTTTACTATTTACATTTTGTGTTCTTGCCATCGTTTTTCCTAGGACATCTAGCCCTTTTTCTAATTTTTTTCTTGCTAAGATAATAACATCTTTTACTTCTTCTTCTCCTGCAAGCAAGTGGTCAATTTTAGCTTTGAGCAAGGAAATATACTCTTTTTTTGTCTGAGAAGTACAATATCAGAACTTATGTCATCAATGTTTTGGCCAGTCAGTTGCTGCTGATAATTGTTGTAATAAAGCAAATTTATTTTATCAGGGACACTTTCTTGTGGATTTGATGATATATGTGGCATGAACTCTCTTTTAGAAAAACCATCATGAGCAAACTATCGAAATGGAGTATTAGGAAGATTTCTTCCTGGATGGAATGAGGTATCACCCTGTGGGTTTGTGGAGGTGAAACAAGGGCTACTTATAGGGAGAGGTATAATCTACAAAATTACTCCTTTTATTCTGATTTTTAGTCTCTCAAGTGCTTTTCTGCAGGTAGGGTAGTTTGGATGCTGACCTTTGTGCTCATTATTATGAACACCTGAAAAGGAAAGGCGGGAAGAAGAACAGGGTTCAAACAAGGCTTATTTTTCAGAAGTATTATTCAGAGAGGAAGATATTACAAGAGGTGGATCAAATTGGGGAGAAGGAAACCCTTCAGGCAATTTAAAAGAGTTTGAAAATCTGTCAGAGATAAGGGGTTTAGGAATAGAGAGCTGTTGGTTCTTTTTTTTTCAAAGTTTCTCAACTCTCTGTATCTTACCTCCCATTGCTTTGGGCAACTGATTCCAGTCCAGTCAAATGTGATAGGTGTAGAATTTTTTGACTTATCAGTTTCTACCATAATTAGTAAGTTTAAGATTTCATGGACTTTAGGGGTAAGAGGTGGAAGGGAATCATTTCCAAAGTGGATGACAACCAATGATTTAAGCTGGATGATTTTGGAGCCAGTGACCATTTTAAATCCTAATGGATGAATATAGGTCTTGAGTAAATCATAGATGTAGGGGTCATCAAGGTTGACAGAATACTTAGGAAAGATAGTTCCAAAAAATGGGCCATTGTCCAAGGGGCCTTCAAAACCTTGAATTAAAGCATCAACAAAATCTAAGTGGAGGGTATCCAAAACACAACACAAAGAAGAAAACTTCATATAGGGTCGTACTAATGGACCAAGTCCTAATTTTACAATGCCTAGATGCAAATATTTGTAAGATTATGTTTTTGCCCAGTAAATTTGGTCTTTGTCAATCAAATTAATGTGAATGGGTGCTTCTTGGTCAATGAAGGTGATGTCCAAAAAAATTATTTTATATTGTGTGCAGGATTTATACTGCAACCATTTCATTTTATAAACCTCAGAAGGTAAGATTTCAGGCAGTTTTCAGTTAGGGGAAAGTATTGTATCATCAGTGGTTGTTATGGAGTATGAAGCTCTAGAAGTCTGAAAGGAAGATTTTGATTTAGCCAAAGAAACAGTAGTTTGATCTTCAGATTGGCAGTCTAGGGATGTAATCCCTACAGAGTACATTGAAGAATCCATGGAATACTTACCGAAATCGGGCAGTAAGGGAATAGTTTGGGGCTTAAGGGTATCCTACAGGTCTCCCAAGAGACAACACTAGTGGATTTAGAGCATCTGTAACTAAGACTATAACGACAAATCTGAAATGGAATTGAATATCACAGCTATTCCACATGGATACTTTTACAGAAATAAATGAACTTTGTTCCTAGATTGCTTTAGACATATAAATATTTCTATAATATCACATTGAAATTTGATGATAACAGCTTCTAAAACTTATAAGTAGAAGTAGATGATACAAATGTTGCATTTGCTTTGATACCAAGAGACACCAGAATCGAACGCAAATGAAACTTCAGAGAAGCAAAGACTTTAGAAAATGTAGCTTCTTGATACATATGCACAATCTTGTTCATCTTTGGAGGGAGAAGATCATCACAAGCGCAAACTTACACTAACCATAGTTTCTGATCCTAGTTAATCACACTAAGTGCATAGAGAGAGAACACGCTAGTGGTTTTACAGACTCATTACAAGTGAGATCACTGCTTTGGATCCCAGTTGATCGCTCGAGGCGCAAAGGGAGAGCATACACAGTGCTCGACACACGAAGAAAATGTAGAAATATTACTAAACTAAAAAACACTCGATTCCCAAATGTGGGGAGGAGCACCTTATTTATACCTATTTATTCTGTAAACCGGTGGCATGAAACTTACACCTATCGGTAAAAAGATTTTATTCAAATCTCATCGAAGTTGATCAAATCATACCTTTTGTTGGGTAAGTCACCCAATCCATGTGAAAGAATCTACGGACTGAAAACTAGACTAGAATTTTTACATAGTGGAGCTACTGTTAGAGGCCCACTATGCTTTCCATTATTCATTGTCATGATTACAAATACATGGGTTTTTCCCACATGTACAACCAACAAATCTTTAAGAGTCAGAGTTGCTATCTAAACCAAATTCGGTATCCGAAAATAAGCAATTTGAGAAACATTGTTCCACATTGGATCCAATCATGAATTCATTAGGAATACAGTAGAATTCTCCCTGAAAAATCGATTCAACTTTAAGGTTTAAACAAATTCTTCTTATATGAATTTTATGATCTAAGAGGTGGCCATTTTCATCCATTCTTCTGAATTTCTGCTGCGTGAAAACATGGGGTTTAAAAGGAGAGTAAGCTCCTCCAAGGTGTCATAATTTCAATTTAAACCACGTATGATTATGGTGTGCTTTGATCATGTCTGGTTGAAGGTGTAGGATGAAATTTGTACGTCGTTGAACCCAATGTTTCCTTGGACAAAATTTATCAAGGAAAACTTCTGTCCATTCGGACCATTGTTGTTGTAACAGTGTAGAAGGATCTCCACAAATTATTATTTCTCCCTGTTCTCTACAAAACTGCAATATGAGGTTCTAACTATTCCATGTTAAAAATCCTAGACCGATATCCACATAATATAATTCTCATCCATCTATATAAGCTTTGTCAACCCAAACATTATTAATATGCTCAAGCTTGTGCATGTCATTTTCTAATCCTTTAAAGGCTTGTTTTTTCCATCTCTCCAATATTTATATTTTCAGAGGAGAGCCATTTACTTGTTGAATCAAGGAGAGTGCTAGATACTTATCTGCTTCTTTTTTGCTAGAGCAATTCAAAAAATATTCTCTTTTTTCCTCTAACAAAGGATCATTGAACATTCGAAGCTTAGATTTTTTGTTTGACGAGCTGGATGCTCCATAGGAAAACATGTTGAGGCTAGGTTTCTCCTGTAATTCGTCTCTGGTTAGCATATCAGCCACACAGTTCAAATATCCCAGTTTATGTACAATTTCAAAATCAAAGTTTTGCAACCAAAGAAACCATTTTAGAATCCTAGAACTATTTTCTACCATAAGATTTTCATTCTTGAATATACCAGGCATTATTTTTAGATCTGTTCTAATAATGAACTTCACAGGTTTTAGATAAAGATTGAAATAGTTTATAGTCTTTTTGACTGCGAGGATTTCTATGTGACTTGATGGATAATTGATTTCCGCATTTTTGAATGCTCCTGAAGCATCGCCACAGATTTCTTCTTGATCACCATGTTTTTCTATGAGAATACCTCCCCAAGATTTATTGGAGGCGTCTGTTTCGATCACCATTTGACCTGAGCCTTATGGTAGTGAGATTCAAGGAAGCTATTTTACTTTTTCTTTGATTTTATTTACTACATCCGTCATGTCTTTATTCCATCTTGGGGGATTTTTCTTCAATCATTTCTATAGCAGATGAATGCCAGCTGCCTGTCCTTCGTAGAATCCCCTATTATAATTTAGGCTTCCAAAAATCTCTCCAGTTGAACCTTTTCTAAGATTTGATCAGGAAATTTAGCAAAAACCTTCAGGACATGTTCTTGAAGGATCACCTGTCCTTTACTTATTTTATATCCTAAAAATTCAATGTCCTTTTTTCCAATTTCCATTTTGGATTTTGAGAAAACCAAAGAATAAAATTCTTGAAGATGTTTCAAATGTGCTTGCAAATTGTTGGAACAAATAAGAATATCATCGATGTAGACTAATGCCAATTTTGTTTCTATGAACACATCTTCCATTCTTTTCTGGAATTCTGAGGGTGGATTGTTAATGCCAAATGGAAGGACCTTCCACTAATACTTCCCATGAGGAACAACATAGGCTATTGTGTACCTATATTTTTCTTCAATTCCAATATGGTAAAAACCAGACTTCAGGTCAAATTTGCTAAAAAAGGTGCATCCTGCTATTCTTTGTAGCAGACTAGATTTATCAGGAAGAGGGTAACGGACTAGTTCAAGGATTTTGTTCAAGGGTTTAAAATTTAGAACCAGTATGGGTTTCTTCTTTTTTATCTTAGTGTTTATTGACAACAAATGCTTGACATTCCCAAGGGCTCTTAGAAGGTTCTAGAAGGCCTTTGTCTAAGTGTTCTTTGATTTCATTTGCATAGAATTCTCTTTTTGAGGGAGACATAAGGGAAGTTGAGTATTTTTCGATCTTTTGGTTTTTCTAGGGGGTTAAAAGATCAAACAATAAAATAATCAAGCTCATAAGATTTGAATTCAGCTGGACAAAAAATTATTTTAATGAAATATTTAGGACCAGTGAATAGTCCTAGAGATCCTAGTGCTGGTTCATCATTATAACAGTGTTCTATTCCTGAATCACTAGTGTGCTGAGAATGTTTTTGGACTTTCAACATTTTTTGGTGAGTGTAATGCTTTAGCATAGGCTCTACACATTTCTTCATCGGAGGACTGGTCTCTTTCTCTTGTTTTTATTTCACACATTCTTTTTAATTCCTCTATTTCTTTTACCATCTTCTTTAGGGAATTCTGCTTATCTTTGATCTATAGTCTTAGCAGATTTTCTTTATCTTTTCTGAACTTTTCTCTATCCTAATAATGATCAAGATAGACTTTGTATAAATCTACAGGCTGGTAGTAATGCTGGATTCTTGCTAATTTCTGGAGAGACAGATTTCTCTTTTCCTTCTGAAACTTTTTCTTTTGCTTTTCTTCTTATTAAAAGATTTATTTTTTCATATTTTATATATTTCCTTTTAATATATTGATAAACTGCGGTCTCAAACAATTCTTTGTAAATTTCATCAATCCTAAATTCTGAGGACACCTAAGGCGGGTTGGAAGAGAACATATAAAAACTAAAATCAGGATGACTAGAGCAAACTCCTAAATTTGATTCTTCATCAGAATCGGAAGAAGAGGAGTCATATGAGTTTGAAGAAAATTTATCTAAGGTAGGGTCCTAATTAGAGGAATATCCTTCTTCTTGTAAGAAGACAATTTCACCTTCAGGGTAGTCTCCTACTACACACTAAGCTAGATCCCACCATGCTGGATCCAGGTCTTCTTAAAACATGGCAGCAAGTCTAGGATTTTTCTTTTTATTTGGGCATTTTTTAGCCTAGTGACTGTTTTTACCACCGATGAAACATTTTTCTTTATCTGTAGGTTCATATCTTTTCTTAAATTAGGCTTTCTTTTGAAATATTTTACCCTCTTTATGCTTATAGCCTTTGTTTGGATGAAACCTAGGTGCACTAGTATATTTGGGCTGCTTTTTCTTCTTACAGCTACATGATTCATGCTTGAAGTTTCCTCAGTTGTGGCACCACACCCCCAATCTGTCACTTTTGAACTATCTTTACAAAAACCTGGGCAAAACATTGAAGAGTGTCCCTTGAAATCTTTAGCCACTCTTTTCTCCAGACAATGTTCTTGCCAAGTTTCCATGATGAATCCATGCAATTGGGTAAGGGAAATACTTGATAGAGGGATATTTTTATCTTTAAGGTGTTGTGCAATAGCATCAGGAACATGGCCAGGAAATCCTTTCAAGTAATGTCGTAAATATGTGGGCCTATCAGCATTGTTAGAAGAAATCAACAATTTTTTCATATAGCAAAAATATTCTTCACTGTTATTTAGGTCACATATTTCGGCTGACATAAATAAAGATGCAAGATGTTCATAATCTTCATTTTCATTGGGCCCATAGAATTATTTACCAAGGGCAGTAAGAATTTGTTGGTCTGCATCTTCTACATTCAACATTTCTTCTTTGGATTCTTGGGGAATACAGTGCCACCATTCTAAGGATAGCCCTGAAAATCCTGCAACCAACTAGAGTGCTAGTTACTGGCGAGTTATTGTATTGTCCTGTGTTCTTTTATACAAGTCCTAATTTTAAAGAAGCTGGATCGCAGATCTAATTTGGGCACGGGATTGACATTGTATGTTCAACATTGGTTGATAAGGAATTTGGGAGATTAAATTAATCATCCCATTTATCCTGAAACCAAGGGAACAAGGTATTGACAAAGCATAAGTGTTAGGAATATTTGACATTTCAGTATTAAAAGAAGGGGCAAGACCTATTATCTAAGGATTAGTATGACTTTGGTCGTTTGGATTTGAGGATCCAATATTTTCTCTTTTTGGGATTCAGAATGCCGATAAATATTTATCTGGGAGGTAATTTGGCATTTGTTTGAACTAGGAGACCATATTTCTTAACTAATGAAGCTCTTATATTTCTTAACCAAAAATGAATTCTGGTCTTTGGTCATCTTCTTAGATACTCAACATTCGAAAATAGTATCTTCTTTCATGTTTGACTTTATGGCCTTTAGTTGCAAGCTCTAATGTAGTTTGGCTTACAGGGATCTTTTTACTATTTAAATATTTGTTCTCACCATCAATTTTCCTAGGACATCTATTCGTTTTCTAATTTTTTGCTTGCTAAGATAATAGTAGTTTTTACTTCTTCTTCTCTTCCAAACAACTGATCAATTTTAGAGCAAGGAAATATGCTCTTTTTCTGTCTGATCTTTTTGTTTGAGAAGTACAATTTCAGAGACGATGTCATCGATGTTTTGGCGAGTGAGTTGTTGCTGATAATTGTTGTAATCAACCAACTTTATTTCATTAGAGGCACTTCCTTGTGGTTTTGATAATCTTTGTGGCATCAACTCTCTTTTATAAATACCATCATGAGCAAACTATCAAAATGGAGTATCAAGAATATTTTTTCCTGGATGGAACGAGGTATCACCATGTGGGTTTGTGGAGGTGAAACCAGGGCCATTTCTAGTGAGAGACATCTTGTACAAGCTTACTCCTTTGTTTCTGATTTTTAGTCTCTCAAGTGCTTTTATGTAGGAAGGGCAGTCTGCATGCTAACCTTTGTGCTCATTGTTATGAACACCTGAAAAGGAAAGGAGGGAAGAAGAACAGGGTTCAAACAAGGGTGATTTTTCAGAAGTATTAATCATAGAGGAATATCTTACAAGAGGTGGAGAAAATTTGGGAGAAGGATACCTTTTGGGAAATTTAAAAGAGTTTGAAAATATGTCAAAGATAAGGGGTTTACGAATAGAGAGTGTTGGTTCTTCCAAGACCAGATTCCTTTCAGGACAAGAAATGGATTCATTTTGTAATAAAAAAACTACAAGAACTATGTACATGCAACATTGTGTATTATTAAAGTGTGGTTTTAAAGAGGCATCATCAAATTCCAACCATATCAAATGCGGTGGAGCTAGAAAATTGATATTACAAAATAAAAGTATGGAAGTCCCTTCTAAATTACATGAATTCATTAATAAAAAAATTCAAATGTGCAGTTGTAACCAAAGTATAATAGCCACAATGTTAAGATGTTAAAAATATGTTGTAATGAGGGATGAATTACTTCAAAGTTGAAAACATTCTATGTGCAGAGGTTGGATCAAAATTTAAAAAAGTGATGTGAAATTAGGAGGCTAGAATACTTTACATAAGCATATACAACATTCTCACAAAACAAAAGCATTCAAGAATTGAAGAAATACACACCTGCAAGTCCATATCTATGTAGGAAACCCATTGTTGTTGCAGCATCCCAATCATACCTAGAAAAAGGGACAACCAAATCTTAAATTACTGTTAAACCTGCCAACTTATAATAGTACAACAGATGGATATGAAGACAAAAACAATGAATTTATATAA
Organism: Pseudotsuga menziesii; assembly: GCA_001517045.1. Classification (NCBI taxonomy): domain Eukaryota; kingdom Viridiplantae; phylum Streptophyta; class Pinopsida; order Pinales; family Pinaceae; genus Pseudotsuga; species Pseudotsuga menziesii. The sequence goes on from LPNX010628145.1 coordinate 179,609, forward strand.
AAACTTAAAGAAGGATTGATATTTACTGGTGTTTTGTAGGCTCTCGTGGTTTCAGTTCAATTAAAAGAGTTCCTGTAACCAAAACAAGAAGGCTTAGCCATGCTAAAGTTAAAATTTTGCATCTCTTTAATTAAGCTTTGAAGTTTGACATAAACTAACATTAAAGAAATGCACTGGGTTCCTTCACAATTTCACACAAGCACACTTTTTCCTAATCTACTAGAAGTGGAGGTTTAAGAAAAAATGTTTCCATTGAATCCTATACTCTTCTTCCAATTGACTGATACTTGTAGAAACCTAGCCTGCAAATTGAAATAGAACCAATTTTAACACTTAGCACTAAAATAATAATAATAATAAAGGAAATCAAAATATGAATAGAATGGTATACATAGTTCTGAAATACAATGTTTAAGATAATGCAAATAAAATTAAATATTAAACTGAAAAACACAAAATATTTAGGTGTTAAGCTGAATCAAGATGAATTTATTCGACATGGCTTGAAGTTCGGCGAATTTCAAAGTTAAACCTTGAAATTTGCTGAGTTTGGTGGCACGTTAAGTCCATCTGCACTATATTATGTACTATGAACACACCGAGCTGGTTCATGGTGGACTTGATGTCTATTAGGTTAAATCTCTTGCTAAGGTTTTGAACTCATAACATTTACCATTAAATAAGTTTGTACCAAAGGATCATAAACAATTCCACCGACAAATTGCTCTAAAAGTGACTGATTGGTGGCAGGTTAAGTTTATTTGCACTGTAGTATGCACACACCCAGCTAGGTCATGGTGGATTTGGTGCACAAGATGTGAAAGTTATTTCCTATGTTTTGAACTCATAATGTTTACCATCAAAGAAAGTTTTGGTGAAGGTTCATAACCTACTACAAAAAAATACTTTAAAAATGACTGACTGGAAGCAGGTTAAGTCCACATTGTACTATGCTCACACCTAGCTTGCTCGTGGTGGAGTCGGTGGTTGGGAGGTTGAATATCTTGCCCAACTTTTGAACTTACGACATTTACCAAAGTAGTGTGTAGCGATGGTTTGTAAACATGATAATGAATCTATAATAACATTTTGTAGCACCTAGCCCCTAGTGTGTAGACCAATTGGAAATAGGGTGCACTGATTTGATGAGAATGGAAGGTCCTCTAGGTTACAAGAACCTTCGGTAGAATTTGAGATGCGATATAAGATTGATGTCCCAAAAGTTGATTAGAGGAAGAAAAATGATATTCAAATTGGAAAGCTGCCTTTAGTGCTAATCAATTCAATTAGGAAGTTGAGATTGCAGGAGGAATAAAAATAAGTGGCAACACCTAAAGTAACATTTAAGGTCAGTATTCTTCCTAAGAAGTTTTTGACGCATGTTGCACTACCATCTTATATCGTTGATATAGAGATTTCTAGTAGTGAGAAAGCAACTGAAGCAGAAGTATGGCGAGATGCTATGATGGAGAAGTATGCCCACTCTGGAATCAATAATTTATTCCACTAGTGGAAAATGAGAGATTAGTGACCAGGCTACCAAAAATTTTGGTCACCAAAGTTTTTTTCAAGGGATAAATGACCAAAATTGATAAATTTAAGTGAGCTAACTAGAAAAGACCAAAATAAATGACCACTTTTGGTCACGGGATAAAAACCAATAAAAATGACCAGGATAAATGACCAAATTTGGTCACGGGATATCTAGACTAAAAATGACCACATAACAATTGGTCATTTATCTGGTCATTTTTAGTTGTCACTCCGGCAATGAAAACAATTACAAATTTGACAATGAATTTGTACTCTGCACTGTCAGAATTTAGTAAATTATAACATATATATAATATATATTTACACGTCCCTATATTAACAAAATTGAATTAATGCAACCCAGCTATATGTTCATTTGGACATGACCTTGGCATATAAAAAAACCCACTAAAGCCACTAAACCTTGGCATATGATGTTAATTATAAGGATAATTTGCATGACCTTGGCATATAATTATTATTTTATAGGCTAATTTGGACACGACCTTAGCACCTTGGCTAATTAAATCAGTGGGATCCACGTCCATTGAAAGTAGTCACATGTGCAAGAATCTCATCGCACTAAACTGACACATGGCATAATCTCCTTCCTCCATCATCTTCTTCGTCCTCCATTGGATTTTCTCTATACGTCCCTTTTCGATAGTGTAGTCTCTGTTCACTACTGCAAAATGACAAATTTGTGGCTACATGACCAAACATGTTACTCATGTAATTTTAAGCTAAAAACTACTAATTTGAGGAATTTTAAGTGATGTGGCTATAATTGATCAATTTAAACTATTAATGCAACTAAATAATGACTATGCTAATATAATTAGTGGTATTTCTTACTTATATGTAATTGCGTTTTGGTAGTGTAGTCATTTTAATGTGCTTTATCGTGTTCATGATTAGGATTTTTCATGTTGAATTTATATTTGCAGTATCCATGGATGTGTTCGTTATATATGATTTGGAACACCACACCCAATCACATGTACAATATAATTATTTTATATCATGAATTCATACTTGATCCTAAACCACTTTTTACCAACTAGCTTAATCTCAGTCATGACTCAAAACATATAATAGTGTTTCTCAATTAAATATGTTTATATATTAATTTTCATCCAAATTCAAACAACTTCACTAAATATTATTTCAACATTAAGTTGTTGAGCACGTTGTCGAAGAGTAGGTATAGAATATACATCATGGCATGTTACGAGAGCTTGTAATCATGTGGTTGTAGAGAAGGCTCCTAATAAGCTTCCTAATCTTTGTCTTATATTATTTGATGCTTTTTTATATATGGTTCCTTCAACCAAGGTGTTCAAGTTCATTGAACTTCTTTCTAAACTATGGTCTTCATAAAAATCCCCTTGTCAACATTATTTAAAGATCAATCCAAAAAATCAACTAAACATATGAACATGTAGCTCTTGATAATTCGACATTTCTGAATAATATTATATAAAAAATATATGTAATATAAGTTATATATTATATACCATATAAATACGATATATAATGTATATTTTATATTAAATATAAGTATATGTTATATATAAATAATATAAAACAAAAAATAGTTATAATTACATAACAAAGACATGACATGCATCACATATACACAAAACACACAGTTGAAGACACATAAAACCATAACAACCATGAACCCGTGACCAGAGCGACCATGAAGCTATGATGAAGCTTGAAAGGAGGTTTATTTTGCACCAATTTTGTGGCTTTGGTGGGAAGAGGACCTTTTGTGGGGTTTCGAGAGGCAATTAGGGAGGAGACATAAAGCCATAATGACTACGAAGCCCACTGAAACCTGGAAGGAGGTGTATTTGGTGCCAAATCTTTGGCTTTGGCCGAAAGGGGACACCGTATTTGGAAATTGGGATAAGGGGTTTGAGAATTGGGTTTTGAGAGGGGTTCGAGTGAAATTATTTGGAATTTGAGGAAGAGGATTAAGAATTTGGTAATTGAAGTTTCCATGGAGAGAAGGAAGAGAATTATGAAGGAAAACAAGGACTCCCAAGTTAATACTTCTGCAAATGATTTGGAGTTAAAATTCCCTTCAACAACTGCTATAGAATTGTAGGTAAGTATAATTATCATTATTTTTCTTTGGTCACTCTATAAGTGATAGGGTTTTACATTCTAGGTTTCAATGCACTAGATGCAATCGCCATGGATTTTTCTCATTTCGTATTTTTCCCATTGTATATACTTTTCCTATTGTTAATGTATGTTAGGGTTTTATATTAAGATTTTTTAATAGTCGAAGAATAAATTCCTTGGACATGTCTCTGCCTACCTCTACATTTGCTCTTTTTGGAAGCTTGATTTCTCTTCAAATTATAAGTAGGAGCAATGCAAGGAATGGAGTACCACAAATTATTTCCTTGGCCTCAACCCCTTTACCATATTGTCAGCCAAATGTGTAAGAAGGTTGCAATGATTTCATTAAACAATTGTTGGGGTTTTAATGGCAATGGTAGTCTCTCCATATCACTTGTTCCTTTGCATCTATAGATGGGATTCATGTCTTTATCATCCATTCCTCAAAGAGTCTCAAGATGAATATTTTTGGATCTCGATGCAAAGGAAATAAATGAAAACAAAGGTATATGTCATATATATTAATCCGATGTGTGAGTGAAGATAACATGAAATGGAGTTATTAATTCATTAAAATAGGAATCTAAACTTATGTAACATTTGTCTACAACTTTCCTCAAAGTAGTAGCCACTACTTAGGAAGGATCGTCTGTGATACACTTAATTAAATTTTGTTGGTCGTGATGAGGATTTGACTTGTAAACATTATGGAGATCAAGATATGTGCTCTTTCAATAAGAGAAGATCCTAGGATAAAACAAATGTGAATTTCGCTTGACATTGCACTTATATTAGATTATAGATTGGTAATGATTTCCCTATCGTGTTGGTTAGATGAAGTTTGGCTACCCACAATGTTTTCCCTGTGAGATTTAGAAATTGTACATTACACAAGAAGGGTTTTATATTTCATTAAAGCATCTAGAAAAACTTGTACCAAATGCTACAGTATGAGTTATAAGTGTTGTTGGTTGGGAGCATTAGGGCCTAGTTTATAGAAAGAATGAGGTTTTTCTTGATGTTGTGGATAATGAAGCTAAGAATTTATTACGAAAAATTACACACATAATGAACATGAAAAGTTTAATTATTAATATGAAGGAATAGTTCCTTAATGAGATCATAACTTTGTCATTATAAATAAACCTTCAAGCTATTTTATTTGCTGAAATATTCATTGCAATTCATGATTTAAGTGTCCCTTACGCTACTGTTGGGTAATTGAGATTATGCATGTTTGAGACTAGTCATTATGTCTAGTGTCCTATTGATTCTTACACACGGAAGAGGTGACCTCTCTCACATTATGATGAAGGATAAATCTTCGTAGTGGATAGGTTGAAGGAGATGATCAAATATAAAGGCTACCCGGTTTATCTCCCTTAAATAGAAGTACTATTACTTTCTTATCTTCATATTGCTCAAGGAATCTAAAGAAAAGTCATACAATGTTAATTTCCTCAAAGAAATGTGTAATGTGGGAATTCTAAGATGGTACCTACAATAATTGTTGTAGACTCTTCTAATCCAATTTGAAAATACGGTTACCAAGAGTTCAAATCCACAACTAGAAACTTCAGTATAAATGCCTTAAAAATAATTTTATGTGAAATACAATTAAGTTTGATTATGGATTAATGTTTACATTGGAATCCATCAACAAGTATTTAAATCAAAATGGGGCACCAACAGATGTTTGGCATAGACAAATTGTTTGACCAAGTGGGAAGAAGGTTGAATCCATTTTTTCCCCACGCTTAGATTCCAGAAATTAAATTACAACAAACTATAATAATGGTTAAGGTTGAGAATAAATTCTGACAACTTGCTCAGGATATTAGCAAAGTGCGCTAGGGTTTGAATGATGACGAGCACTAGCGAGACATAGGTCCTTCCACGGGCCAACATTAGGAGTGGCGAAGTGGAAGATGAGCCAACTAATGAAGTACAATCCTTCTTCCTCTTCCTCTGCCAAGGATATCACCATTCACAAGGAAGCTCTCTTAGCTTGCTCTGAAAGTGCCCACATCTTCATACACTACCTCTCTGCCACGTAAGTCAACTCTCTTTTATCTTAACTCGGTCATGTCTTACTTCATAAGTAGTCCTAATTAGATTTCTCTACATATTTTTAACTACTATTGGATCCGACAAATGCATAAGTTTTTGTTCAAGTGGTGGTGGGGGGCTCATTTTGATGGGATTGAGAATCCCCGACCATTTGCTGGATGGACAGGATGAATTTGTCTCTCAATATTTGTTCTTAGAGTCCCTATCCTCTCTGCTAATCATTTTTGGTATTTTAGTTCAATTATTATGGATTCCTAAATAATTCCAAACAGAATCCGAACCCCAATTCATTGCTAGTCTACTATCTTGTGCTTTTTCTTAGACTGTGTATATCAACGAACTGTTAAGGTCATCCCTGCTTCAATTTATAGGGTATTCATCTATTATAATGGATCTAGGTAGAAACAAGAGATAACCTACTTGTGATGTTGAGTTGGGACTTTTTAATTATATCTACATTGTGGCTCTACCATTGCATTGGGAAACTTATTAACGAATTCATTATTTTTACTAATTGAAGAGGAGAGGTATTAATGTTTGAGTTGGGACTTTTTTAATTGTACCTACATTGTGGCTCTACCATTGCGCTGGGTAAGTTATTCACGAATTTATTATTTTTACTGATTGAAGAGGAGGGGTTTTAATGTTGAACAAAATCCTAGCAGAGGGATATGCCACTGAAGTGAGATAGTTTGCAACATCACATAGATAACAGTTGCAAGTCAATATTGATAATATATTTCATTACTATCAAAAAAAGATAGATCTAATGGAGAGCAACTTACACATCACTTGGAACAATAAATGGGCTTACATTCTTCTCAACAGGTCTTAGTCATTCTTCTGTATGTCGATGAGCAAGATGTGCATGACACACATGAGATCAGTGTCTGTGGTGACAAAGGTGCCCTCCTTGGCCTTAGGTCATTCCTTCCTACACTAAAGATTAGCTTCTTTGAAGGAAAATTATGGCTGTTAGATTTCCTCCTTTTTCAGAGGGGAGTCAGCTGCAAAGTATCCATCGAATGTTCCATGTTTGGAGGGTATTAATCAAGGTTCTTATCTTATTTAAGTGATATTAGTTAAGGATGTGGCTAGATATATCAATGATGGAATGGTTCTCAAATCTCAACCCCAAAATTTGTCTCATGCTAGAACATTTGTAATGGAGATATCAAGCTCTATCCAGGTTCAGAAAGTATCATCAAAATATGTTTGTAATAACATTAAAGCCTTCAAAGATGAGGCCTTGATCTACTGTTTTGACATAGATTGGACAAACTATGATGCTTTCATGATCTAGATAAGTGACAATTGGACAACAAATTTCTTTGTAAGATTCCATGTTTCAGGGATTTTCATAGTTCGTTACAATGAAGTTTAATATATGAAGAGAGTAATGGAATAAGGGTCCTCGATTTGGGGTGGGGCTGGTTCTTCTTGGCGATATCGTTCCCAGAATTAAACCCATCTTCCATGTTTGTCTGGGTGAGAGTCCCTAGTTTATCCTTTCCCTTATGGGAAGACGAGGTCATGGAGAAAATTGGTAAGGCCTTAGGTAAGTTTATTGGGTTTACAGATGTAAGAAAGATGGAAGCTTCTTTTATTAAGCAAGAATATGTGTACAACTAGCTTACGTAAAGGACAACCAAATGATATCATCCTTGAATGTAGTGGAGTACAATGAGCCCAAACTTTGGACTGCAAAAGTACATGTTCTTAGTGTAGGCTCTATTAGGAAATTGGCCATTTGATAGAAACCTACCCAAAAATGATTTGGAAAGTAGAAGATGAAATTAAACCCCATACTAATCCCTATGAGAGAGAAAAATCAACTCACTAGAGGTGGACCGAGATGGTTTTCAAATAGTTAAGAGAAGGAGAAAGAGAAGGTCTAGTTGGGGTGAAAGTCAACCTGAGGTAAGAGCTCCATGAAATTTCTCAGAAGACAAAGACCAAGAACCTATTAGAGATGGAAATTCTAAGGATTCCCAACAAGAAAAAATCTCTGCAGAAGGGTAGGGAAATTCAGGAGAGGAAAATTCAACAGTTTTTTTTCCCAAGATAAAAACCTTATATTTTCTATTTTTGAAGCAGAAATCAAAATATACATTCTTCTGGTCTTTTGACTCATATTCAGATGGTCAAGAATACCATCTCCTTTTCTACTATAAGTTTTTTTCCAGATCGCAAAAATTAAAACCTCCAAGGTTCTTAGAAAAAATTATAACTTCTAAACATTCATAAACCTTGATTTTTCATTAACTACAAATCAAAAACCACCCTCCCTCAACAGCTTGCAATGTGTCAAATAAGGACATAAAATAAACTGATACTATAGCATCTTCCTTAAATACCTATTTTTCCAGTAATATTTCTTGCTTAAATACCTGGTTTTCTAGTAATTTTTCTTGCATTGTTAAGGATTCCTTTGAGAGAAGATTTGCTTCTATATTGAATTCCCTGTATATATGTGGAAAGGATATTTCTTCAAAGTTCTTTTTAACTCTAAGATTAGTTCTAGGATAGGATTCAAGTTCAAGTTTGAAATTTGGCTACGTCTATTTCCCCAGTCTATCAAGAGTTTTGAATCACCTAGCGCTTGTAATGTTCTGATCCCATTTTTAACTGCTCCTTTCAAAAGAATCAACAGAGCATATGTGTCAGCTCTATTATTGGTTCCTTCCCTTGCTCCATATACTTCCAAGAAAATAATTGAGAGATTGTCAAGTAAAGCAGTACCCCTTCCCTACACTTACCAGGTGTTCCTTGAGAAGCACCATCAAAGTAACCCCAATATTTTGTGAAATCTATAACTGGGTCTAAAACTCTTCTTGATTTTGTTTTTGGTGAGGTGTCCAAATTTCTCCATATGATAGTCTGATTTGATGTGAAACCAATCCTACAGTCAATTCTTTACCTTGGAAAATACATTTATTTCTCTCTAACCAACACTCCAAAGTTTAAACCAAGGCAATGCTTTGTGTTGGAATTGAGCTGTTTGTATAGCAGGATTTAAAACATTCCAGTAATGTAGATTGTTCCCATTGACGAGATACATTTATGGCTTTTATATTTTGTATTTTCTTCCATATAGAGATAGTAAAAGAACAACTACCAAGGACATGATTAACTGTCTCATTATCTTTTTTACACAGCGCACACCAACTAGATCTGATCCAATTCCTGTTTTTCCTTTTATCCCAGGTTAAAATTCTGGTAGCAAAAGCTCACAACAGAAAATTTCTTGTTTTTAATGGACTTTCTAAACTCCATAGTTCATCCTACCACTCTCTTTCCCCAATTTGTTTTTCTGAACATTTTGCTTCATATCCTAACTTTGCAGTTAAAACTCCATTTGCTTTGTTCCAAGACCACTTTAACTCATCATCTATTTATTTCATAAATATCGCACTACATTTTAAAAGGGAAACATAATGAGGCCATTTTGTAGCCAGATCTCCCTGCAATTTGAAACCAACTATATATTTTCAATACTGTAGCCATCCTCCCTGAGCTGCTTGGATGGATGCATCTGCTAAATATTTATTGTCCTTTTCATCATTCATGTTATTCTTTCTAAAAGTGCATCTACCAAAAACTTGACAACAATCTATCCATGGATTTTTTCCTGCCCTCACTTTAAGTTCACTGCCAACTTTCCAAGCAAGCCAAGGTCCCAGAATTGTGGATGCCTCGACCAAGTCTTTTTAGACTATTGAAATTCCATTTTTTGTCAAGGGCTGTCCTAATAATGAGATGAATGTTTTTCTAGTTGCGTTAGGTGTGGGATTGTCGCAACTAATTTTGGAGTTTATCAGAAACAGGAGCTTGGTAAAAGTTTATACTTCAATGGGTTTGAAGAGATAATGTGTTCAAACAGTAAAAAATGTAAAAGAAGTAAAAGGATTTTCTATTTTAGATCTACCTTAATTGGCACTGGAGCGAATATTGAGCAAGCTTTCACCTTCCATCCTATGTAACATGGCAGTGGTTTGCACGGATCTAAGGGAGAGGTGTAGGAGCAATTACCTGTGGAATCCTTGTCTGAAAGTAAAATGGGGCAAGGTTATTTTTCCTGCAGCCTACCATGAATGGAAACAGATAGTTGCAATGAATAAGGAGACATGGACGTTAGATGGTTGCAAAGCTAATGGCTATTTGAGGGCCCTGTCTTGCATTTGGAAATTTTCATGGTTGAGATTATAGCCAGAGATTAACAAAGAAGGTAAAAGTGGCTCACCATGTGATTCAATGACGGCATGGTATCTCGCACTAGAAAGTGGGAAATTTTGGTTTCCTGCTCAGGTGTACAATCATGAGGTAGGTATCAATGTTCTATAAATAATATCTTGGCTTGAAGAAAAGAATTCTTATGGTTGGTATTGTATGACAATATGTTGTTGCTTGCTTGATAAAATAATAAAAATACAAGTCCCGTGTTTCTAGTTATCTTATAAAATTAAAAGGTCAATGTAGATTTCCTGTGAAGCTTGGTCCCCTATACAAACAGTCCAATGCCTTTTTTAAATTTCCCAAGAATAACGACAGACATAATTGTAATTTTTGCTAGATTTCATTGAAGTTAAATCTTGATTTCAATGGTTTTTGGAGATGTAGTGGGTTTAAAAAAAATCCTGCATACAGTTATTAGAATGATATATGAGTTTTCGTGATTCATGTTGATTTAATTCTGTGCAACATGGACATGTTGGGTTTATGCTATCATGTTATGATGCAGAGATTAGTTATGATTCCAGAACCAACACTTTACAGGCCATGTATGTTAAGTATTCATTATATTCACACTCTTGGAAATGGAATTTTTCTTAAACCCTTTTAAATCATGGAAGGATAGAACTACAATTTATTTCTTAATACTAGCAACATATAAAATGCCATGGCTTGTGTACACCCTCTTGTTTTGCAATACCCATCGATTCATTTTTGTGGTCGACTTCCTTGGTTCTCATTTTCTTTTTTTTTACTTTTGACTATTGAACATAAAGGATAATGGACATAAACTTGGAGAGGCTATGTTCCTTCATTCAATGTCAGCATTACATCCCAAAAATCTTCAGCTACAAAGAGGCAATTGGGTTTTACTTCTTACTAATAAACATAAAGGATAATGACACATAAACCCTAGAGAGGATATGTTTCTTCATTCAATGTCAGCATAACATCTCGAAAATATTCAGCTATAAAGCGGCAATTGAGGGGCTATGACTTCATTAGCAAGGTGATGAACATTAATAGTTATTTTACACTAGCATAGAACCAGTATTGCCACATTGACACTACCCAGACCTCAAAATGATTGGGTGAATTCATTATCATGACCTAGGGGAATACACTTTCCAGGTTTGGAAGCTTGAACCTGGGTCAGCATTGCAGCAAGCGCTCCAATTTGCAACTTAACCTATAAGCTAGATGGACCTCACTTCGAAATTCTGTTGTTGACTCTTAATTCTAGTGTACTTCTCAGGGTACTGCCTGTAGGAAATATTTACATAAATGCATCAAAATTTAAGGTTTTCCTTTACAGGTATCCACCACATGGTCATCGAATAGCTGTCGTTGAGGAAGAAGTACAATGGGAGAAACTGCGGGCACCTCTAGTGGACAGGCCTTCCCATGATCTTCACCCATCTGATTTTTTGAATGACCTATGTTTTGGAGATAATGTTGAGATATAGTGGAGAAGCAACAAGGAATTTCCATACAGTACGTCTAGCCTTGTACTTTTTATGGACTAAAGTCTTGGATTTTCTACACAAGTGGTTGTTTTATTATAGTTTTAATTATTCTTATGTTTATCCGTAGTCATAGTGAGCTCGACAGGTAAGTAATTTTCTCATACTTTGATTGATATCCTCTTTTGCTTGGAAAATACATGAATATTTTATTTGAAACAATTTCTCATATAGTGTTACTCCTTTTGCTTGGAAGGATGGTGGTATGGGGTTGTGGGACATTCATATTATTGTGACAAAGATAATCGTCATTGCCAATGTCATTTAGATGGTGAACAACATTTTTCTGCGAACAACATTGTATTTTTTTGGCTCTGTTTCTTTTCAGTCTTTAATTTTGGAACTTGTATTTGCAAAAAATATGTTTTCTTGATTTTTGGCTTGATTCTTATTTGGGTCATGGCATAGGGTGTCAATCCTTTGGGTCATTTGTTTAGGTAAAAATTAGTTTTCATTTGATAGATAGAAGGACTAAGTTTGGTATTGAATAATTATCCCCTTATTTCTCTTATTTGGCTTCACGAAAGGGATTAGCTCATTATTCACATAGGGTGGCTTGTGTGCGTTCTTATAGCACTACTATTGTTAGACATATAATCTCTCAATGTTCTCATACCTAGGGCCTGCATACTAGTCCTTGGCCTGATATGATGTCTTAAAATAATGCAAAATTAATTACCTACAACACATCTCACGATGACAATATTGTATCGTACAAAAAAGTAGCTTTAGAGATCACAGAATTTTGTCTTAACTATAAAATATCTTTAGAAAAGGGAAAAGAAACGATATTGTTTTCCTTCATGAACATGATATCAAATTGAAGAAGGTAGAGAACTTCTACTACATTGCCTACCAGACTTCAAATTCCTCGTTGCTAAAACCTTTCGTCTTCCTAACCTCAAGCTTGTGAAGAATATACTCTATAAATAATGGCTGCATTGCCATGTGGTTTTCCAATGATTGCAGTCTTTCCTCGATAGTTTCCTCATACGTATCTGGTGGTGCAATTCCTAGGATGCCTTTAAATTACCCAACTTGGAGATTGCACAAATGTCCTATTCAGTAAGTCGCTCCCATGACCCGCCAAAATATCTTTATTTGCACACTACCAGTGTAGGTCTTGAAAATATTCCTCCTTGCTTGCATCTGGTTCATCTCTTCTAGGGAAAACCACCAATGGCCACCTTCCTCCTAGACATTTTCTTCCTCTCTCAGGGCTTTAATTGACATTTACGCTCCTCCACTTTCTCCCATTGTTGTGAAGGATGGAACAAATTGAAATCCTGCACATTACCGGCTCACATTTCAGTATAGATGATCCTCTGTCTCAGTTTTTGTTCTTTGACTCAGGCTGGATAAAATATCTCCTTCCTTTTCTGTGTTCCTTCTCACTAGATTTGATTCCATCCTCATGGTAACTTGCTTTGAATCTCCCTTTGGCATAATTTTGAAATCCCATACCAGTTTCCTTGTTCTGCCTTTTCCTTGAGAGTAGATAGGTTTCATTGCTTCTCCAAATTGAATGGGAGCAAGTGACATAATTATTAGGTCAAATAATCTTGGCATCACATCCCCTGCATTAATGTGCATGTTAGCTGATAATTTGTGAGAATCCTCCGTATGATAAAAATAGTAAGATGATTTTCAGTTGTTTTGTGTGTCATATAATGATCTAGTTATACAATGAAGCACTCATAAAGGGACAAACACAAAATAATTTCATGTTAACAAAATAATGGCCTTGGTACTGATAATGTTGGATTCATGGACATTTTTTTACCATATTTATTCATAAGATGTTTTAAAGTGAATCCTTTTAAAAATATTCACCTGGTCTATTAGTTATGCAAACATGCTTCTTTTTGAACTTTCTGTCACAAGGTGAGATGATGCTGCAAAATTAATCCACGATTTCAATGGGTATAAAAATAAATATACTACTTTTTTCCTTATTAAGAAGTGTGGTATTTGTATATCATAATATTGAGGAAGGGCCACCAAACTGTTGGGAGAAGAAAGGAAAATGGATGAAGATAAATCTAGGCCACCTAAAAGCAATTATAACAAAGAGGATTTTGTGCAAGAACAAGTTGAAAACGATATATTTTTACTAAAAAAATTGTTATGTTGGTCTGCTTTCCAAACCCAAAAATATCTGATTTGTTAGTAGCATACATTTACATTAAAATATAGATGAAGTACTATCAATTCTCTTTGAATTGATATGGTAAATACATTAAATGACGAGCTGTTCAAACTTCAAATGTATCGCTGAGACAGCTGCCAATAGGGCCAAATCATAATTAATATCTCTAGATGTTTGTTAGCTATGAGCTTCATTGAGAAACTGTGTTTCAAATGGATTTTAGCCCATCACCTTATTGCTATTTGTTGTCATATTTCATTATTTATATTATGATCTTGGAATCCTAATGGTTGTGAAGCCAACATTCTGCAAACAATTTCAAAGCATAGATTGTGTTAAATGTTGGAGTACCACTAGGCACTGTCATATCTGGTTGATGTTTTTAGTAATAGCTTATGGCCAATTTCATTTATTTTTCCAAATCCAAGTGCACTTGATGGTTCATTGTTTTCTTCTTGCATATTATTTATTGGCCTTGGAGATATGGAGCATGTTCTTACTTTTTTAGAGTGTTGATATGCAAATAAGCTGCAATGTGAATTGGTCTGGCAGGGAATATATGGAAAATTTTCTTATATGAAAAAGGATATCCTTTTACCCTAGAGATTTCTTCCCTATTTCTAACCAAGAATGTGGTATGTGTAAATTGAAATTGCACTGAATCTATGACAAAAGCATTAAGTGGAATCCATTCAACTCAGAGGAAAAGTTATGTAAGATTTTTTTTTCCAAGGAAAACCTCATGGGGAAACCTAAGGGATGCTTCCCCACATTTGTGGATGGAATCCTAGTAAACTAGTTGACATACACTGTAGGCTCCTGTGCCTAACCCAGGGGGGCTGAAACTAGGCTCCTGTTGGCATGGAACAATCCAATGCCCAACAACATTGGAAACAACTGGTTGAGCTAACATACTTAGTAAGAACAATGAGTTATGTAGGATATTTGAGAATATGCTTAGTAAGAATAGTGACATGAGCAATTAGAAACAAAAGAGATACAATACCATAGCGACTACTCTACATTAGCATTGAATAGATGTATTCTGATTATTCCCTGTAATTGATGGGAAATCCTGCTATTTGTGGCCCTTGATATTCAAGAGAACTGTGCTTCTTACATATAAATGGTGTTTCCATTTTCCATCTTCATTGAATTTGTCTTCCTGCAAACATCAACTATAATTTCTTTCATTTTGGCCACTTGCTAAATGGGTCCCTTAAAATATATGAAGTTCGCAAAAGTCTAGCCATCTAGAAATTAATAGTTCTCAGGCCTGCAAGCTTCAAAGTGCAAAAGAAAAACAGATATTAGAATTACCTTCACCATTTCTCTGTTAGTGACACTGCCATTTGCAATTTACTCTGATTTATTTCAAAATATTATGGTGTTTTTATCCAGAGTGACCAGCTACGTATTTCACCTTGTCTGAAATGTGCATGAATTTATCCATCTCAAAATCAATATTTTCCAGGCCTCAAACATATGCCATATTAGTTACAACGTTCTCCATTAGTGGGAGAGAGGAACCTCGTCATTAGAATTCACTATGCAAGCAGGTACAATGAAAGGACAACCATCATAAATGAATTCTTAGTGTATTATAAATCATCAAGTCTCATATTTCTAAATGCCTTGGCCTGTTAGTTTTTCCTATACTATTGTAGCTTATTCCCTTAGAACATGAGCATTCTCTAAATTGTTTAATCCTAAATTTAATGGAATTCAGGTGAAATTTTGTTTGTTTCAGCATAGATCATGGATATTTCACATTTAAGACTTTGATCTAGGATATGCTCCAAAAATATATGTTCCGGACTTTCAGTTGAGAAAATCTAGGATAGATCATAAAAAACTTCTTAACAAGTATTTGATCTTTAGGTTATCTAGGCTAACATCTTTAGATGTCTAATAGGAGTAGTATAAGCACTAACCAAAATGCCCCCAACCCCCCGAAATTTGGCAGACCAATTTCAGTCTAAATCATTATTTTGAGAGTTTAAATCGTAATTTTAATTTTTTGGGTCGTTTTAAAATCATCCAATTAGTCTAGGGTAGTCCAATAAAATTGCAGAAATTGAAAAAAGATCGAAATAGCAATTTTGAAGCAAAAAATTGACCGGTTTTTATGAAAAATAGGGTGTTTTAGTTATCTTTTATCTTACTTGTGTCTAATAGAGTAATTACAATCTCTGTTAGTCACCTTAATGACAATTTAAGCACTCCTAGTCAACACAACAGTCCTTGATAGTGCTTTACTTAAGTAAACAATAGAAGGTCCTTGATGGCCTTAATAAGTCTTACTTAATTAGACAATTGTAGGTCCTTGATAGCCTTAAAGGTGACAGGTTCATCAAAATTTAAGGTGAAGATAAACAATACTGCAGCAATGAAATTGGATGGTCTGTCACTATCTACAGTGTTGCATTTAGAAAAAGAAAACAAGCTTAGAGAGACGAGGAATATGTAGCAAATGTTGATGCCAAGTTTGATGAATTTGATATACCTTATGATTTTCTCTAGCTTGACATTGAGCAAACTGATGGGAAGAGATACTTTACATGGGACAACTTGCTCTTTCCGAATCCAGGAGAGATGCAGAATAAGCTCATGGTAAAAGGCCGACATATGGTGGCTATTGTCAATCCTCATATTAAGAAGGATGATGGCTTTCTTCTACACAAGGAAGCGACTCAAAATCAGTATTATGTTAAGGACGTCCATGGTAAGGATTATGACGGCTGGTGTTGGCTAGGTGCATCATCTGAATTAGCCCCTAAATATTCTTCAATGGGGTAAGCCAGCTTTTCCATGATATAAAGGTTGGTGATTGTATTTTGGTAGAGATTTCTTTTCTACATTAAGCTCAAGGCATGCATGGAACGGGCTTCAAACCTTGGCGGCCTGTTATTGCATATACGTTTATGATCTTTCCTGGTATATATCTAGAAATACGGGAAATGCAGGCGGCCTTTAAAGCTTTGTACATAAAAGCTTTATATAGAAACTTGTGCAATTTTATGCAGATATTTGCTGGTCTAAGTATGCAAATAGAGGTACTGTGAGAAAGAATTTATAAGCTTTGGAAAGAAAACCATTGAATGGAATTTTGGGCAGCTATGAGTTGTAAAGGGCGGTGAAATATCCTTACAATTAAAGCACTGCTCAAAAAATCTTTGAATGGATTGTTTTCGTGACCTGGAGTTGTAGAGGCCAGTGAAATATCAATTTATTTAAAGCTTTCCATAGAATCCTTTGAATATAAATTTTCCCAAGTGTGAGTTGTAAAGGCCGACGAAATCTTTATGCACTGTTTTTTTTATTTGTTAATTTTTTTAAGTCATGGAGGTCCAGAAATCCTATAAAGGATTGCAGGATGAGGAAATCAAACGTGAATTTGCAGTAGTTAATGTTTTACAGGAAGGTGGATCTGCAAATTGTAAGGATGGAAGACCTAGTGTTGGTTATCAAGATTGTGCCTTGGATTCCCCCAAACAGGGGATGCCAGTGCTTGATTTCGATGTCCTTTGTGCAACCGTGGCTATGCAAAGCAAACACTTGTTGTTTTAGTTTTGGATCTTGCTAGACCGGGATTCCGGTGGGGGAGTGCATAGAATGTGGGAGGGTGACCTGATGGATTGCTATGATGATCGCAACATTTCTCTACAAAAAAAAATTGTATGTTTTTTGGCTCTGTTTCTTTTCAGTCTTTAATTTTCGAACTTGTATTTGCAAAAAATATGTTTTATTGATTTTTGGCTTGATTCTTATTTGGGTCATGTCATAGAGTCTCAATCCTTTGGGTCATTTGTTTAGGTAAAAATTAGTTTTCATTTTATATATAGGAGGACTAAGTTTGGTATTGAAGAATTATCCCCTTATTTCTCTTATTTGGCTTCACGAAATGGATTAGCTCATTACTCACATAGGGTGGCTTGTATGCAGTCTTATGCCACTACTATTTTTAGACATATGGTGTCTAAATGTTCTCATACCTGGGGCCTGTATACCAATCCTTGGCCTGATATGATGTCTTAAAATCATGCAAAATTGATTACCTACAACACATCTACCGAAGACAATATTGTGTCTTACAAAAAGTAGCTTTAGAGATCACATAATTATGTCTTGACTTTAAAATATCTTTAGAAAAAGGAACAGAAACGATATTGTTTACCTCCATGAACATGGTATCAAATTGAAGAAGGTAGAGAAATTCTGTTGCATTGCCTACCAGAGTTCAAATTCCTCGCTGCTAAAACCTTTCATCTTCCTAACCTCAAGCTTGTGAAGAAGATACTCTATAAATAATGGCTGTATTGCCATGTAGTTTTCCACTGATTGCAGTCTTTCTTCCATAGTTTCTTAAGACATATCTGGTGGTGCAATGCCTATGATACCTTTTCCTTTCCCAACTCGGAAATTGCACAAATCTCCTCTTCATTAAGTCGCTCCGAAGACCCACCAAAATATCTTTATCTGCACACTACCAGGTGAGGTCTTGAAAATATTCCTCCTTGCTTGCATTCGGTTCATCTCTTCTAGGGAAAACCACCAATGGCCACCTTCCTCCTAGACATTTTCTTCTTTTCTTAGGGATTTACCTGATGTTTACGCTCCTCTAGTTTCTCCCATTGTGGTGAAGGATGGAACAACTTGAAAGCTTGCACATTATTGGCTCACATTTAAGTATAGGTGATCCTCTGTCTCGGTTTTTGTTCTTTGAATCAGGCTGGATAAAATATCTCCTTTATTTTCTGTGTTCCTTCTCAGTGGAGTTGATTCCATCCTCATGGCAGCTTGCTTTGAGTCTCCCTTTGGCATAATTTTTAAATCCCAGAATAGTTTCCCTGTTCTGCCTTTTCCTTGAGAGTAGATAGGTTTCATTGTTTCTCCATATTGAATGGGAGCAAGTGAGATAATTATTAGCTCAGATAATCTTGGAATCACATCCCCTTCATTAATGTGCATGTTGGCTGATAATTTGTTCTGTTTAACTTGTCCAATTATTTTCCTAGTGGAAATTGATTCAATTGGCATCACCTTTATCGAATTCTGATAGATGGACAATTTACCATGATCAACTATGTTGTGCAGTGGCTTCTCAAATATTGGATCATTGATATCCTACCACATTAATGTGCAAGCCAACTGATAATTTTTTCTGCTTAACTTGTCCAATTATGTTCTTGGTGGAAATTAATTCAACTGTTATCACCATGACTGAAATATGATAGATGGGAATACCATGATTAGCTATGTCATGCAATGGATTCTAGATGATTGGATCATTATATCCTGCCACTTGCTTCCTATACCTCTTACTACCCCCACATTGGCATCAATACCCATGTTATCTTGAATTTCTAAGAGGCATCTCTTCCCCAATTATAGAAGAATATATTTACTGTTATGTCATGGCATTCTAAATCTTTTTCTCACCATCATTGCAAATTAGGATTTCGTCAAATGCGACATAATGCATCAGCTCTTACCAAGTGAGAGCTCCAATGTGCTAACAAGGCATGTAACAGAAATATTAGACTACAGATTTGAGTTATTTAAGACAGAGTAGTTACACCATACCATTTTCAAAGCCTTGGAAATTTATATTGAAAGGTGGATGAAATTTCTTATATTATTGTTAATATTGTTTAAATGGCAGTAGTTTATTTGGGCCTTGGGAATTAAAAGACAACAATCTAGATTTTTTTTTAAACTGGTTAATCAAAGGATCAATTTTGTTGTCCTTTTAAGGTACTCTTCTTTTGTCTTGGAAAGAACTACCAGTTTGTTGTAAAAACCTTCAAGTCAAACATTCAATTTATAATTTTGATAATATTTTTAAATAGCCCTCACTTTTCAACCCTTGAAGATGTCAAGTTTTCAGGTAATGTTCTATGTTCTATGTGCAAGGCTTTTGAAATTTTAAATTCAATGACACAACAAAAGGGGTGGTCAGTTAGTCTTATGTAGAGGGAATTACAATTAAATTTCACTTTGATTCCAAAAGTAAATGCCAGGGAGATCAAATTTTGTGTCAAACGTAAATCATTTTACATACGTTTGCTTAGTTTCATATATTTTATAATTTTACCCAGGGTATGAGCTGGTCTTGTATCTCAGGAATCCATTTATGTTTTGGAAAACCTCTCATTTAAATGAGGGGTTGTAAAGGAAATAAGTTGGAAGGTTCAAGATGATCATAATTTGTGACTAGCTTACCTTTAGAAAATGCATAATTGAACACACCATTTGAGACTTGTCATTTGAGACTTGTCATCTGTGACTTGAACAAATTTCTACTTGAAAACACTATCCTAATAATGCCTTTGTAATTGCAACTTTTTATTCTTCACATTTGGAAAGAACATGCAAAGGGCTGGTTTTGGAACATACGCTGGGCAAGTAAAGTCATATTTTAATTCTTTAAATGACTAAGTATCTGAAATGGTTGCACTATCTAAGCAAGAAAGTTTAAATATCTATGTTCAATATTGATATTGAAGAATTATGTTTCTTGTGATGTTTGGAGCCATTAAGGAAAAATTTAAACGAACTTTTCTGTTTTGGCTTTCTGCTCCTCACTTTCCATAAGAAGTGTTTAATTCTAGAACTCTTTGATCAGTCATTGGAAATGAATTTCAGCATCATATTGTTTTGATGATGAAAAGGTATAGCCATAATTTAAGCAACAATATAAAAGATAAAAAGAGTGGCCAAGAGTATATAAGAAAAGTAGGGATAGTCACCAACATAGGAGTTCTATGGCCTATGAGTTTTTTGGTTCCTCGAAAATTTATAATTCTAGAATTCCTTGATCATGTCTTGAATCTTAGGAAAAGGCTTTTGAGCTTTTTCATTTCATAAGAGGTTTATAAATTTCAACTCCTTTATCATAGTCTTTGAAAATGCCCTCTATATTTGTATCTTGTTTTCATGATGAAAAAATTCAGCTATAATTTCAGGACACAAATTATAAATGTTTTAAAAAGTGGCCTAAGAACATGTAATAAAGTACATGCAGTCACTAGTGTGGGAGCTCCATGGCTTGTGATCTTTTTTTTGTTCCCTAAAAGTTTATATTTCTGAAACTTCTTGATAAAAGCCTTGACTCTTTGGAAAATCCCTTGAGATTTAGATGTTGTTTTGCTTATTAGGAAGTTTAGTTGTAATTTAATGAATAAATAAAACTAGGTATAGTTAAAAAAAAATGTGATCGTAACAATATTGAAGAAAAGTAGGTTTAGTATAGAATCTTCTAGCATCTCATACATTTTGACATGTCAGTTCATTTCTCAAGGGTATTGTCCATTTCCTGCTTGGTATATGTGCTCTCTCCAATTACATTGCATTCGGAGTGACCAAGTTGTATCCCTTGATGTACCTTGCAATTGCTCTCACTCTCTTAATGGCTACATATGCCGGGTATTTTTGAACACAAATTCGGGGGCGGTTTAACATTAAGGTATATTTTAACTCACAGTAAACTTGAGCTCAATAATGCTATTCATGTACTACAAATTAACTCTTTGATTATAAGCATAAAAAATTGCCCCGAAGGCTACAAAAATATATAGAGAGAAAAGAGTAATAAAACATAAAAGTGATATAGAACATAGAGAAAAACATTGAGGTAGTGTTATCTGAATCGAAAGGTGCTATCAATTCATTTCATTGGGAATAGTAAAGTTGGTGCCCCTCAACATAGGAAATCCATGCTCAAACAATCCAAGTCCAACCAAAACTATAACTGGTGTCATAACAAGTGGACTAAAAAACCCGAAATAGATCCTTAGGAGAGACAAATTGGAAACCATGGTGGATATCACCTACAACACAAATAAAAATACCTCTGATGTGTTTTAAAGTTGGTAATGCAGTCACATATCAAGAAAAGATACCCAAAAGTTGGTTGTTATCAAGGATGATCTGTAAGGTTGATGAGGCAATCAATGCTCCTTGGATATGGCTAATGTGGTATAATGAAATCTGTGCAAGAACAAATATGGGATGTAATGGCCCTGGTAATGTTCATCTTAGTCCTTGTGGGAACATACTTTCATGTGTTTACAATCAATTTGCAGCTTGAACATCAATAGCATATGCACTGTAACAATTTTTATGGATATGTACACAAGCTCACCTCATTATCGTCTGGAATATTCTGGAGAGATGAATCATTTATAATGGATGCTATAGGTATGATAATTGTAAATCAACCACAACAACTGTAGACTCCTTTTTATTTAAAAGAATACTTGATAATTGGGTGTTTATTTTGAAGCTAGTTGCGATGAGTGGTATAGCCTACATGGTGAGGTTTTTGATAATGGTGTTTGTGAGTTCTGGTGCTCAGATTATGCAGGATATACATGCCAAAACAACATTCTTCTCTTTTCAAGTCTGTCAATGTGTGGAGATGTTCTCCTACATGACTCAGAAGTTCAACATTGTGCTCCAAGTGAAGAAAGCATTATGCAGCAATTATAAGCAGGTGTTGTAAATTAACGCCAAACTACAACAGTTTATTCCCAACTAGTTGGACATTTCTTTCTATTTTGGATATTGGTTATTGTGCAGCAACAGTAAAGCACCTAGCTTGTTGGGTGAGTACTTCATTTTGTGTGTTTTCCATTCTTCTTGATATCTTCTCCTTATCATTGCTAAACATTCCTCAGGAGCTATAGATATGTGTTCTCAAGCCTAAGGGTGTTTGTAAAACACCCTAGCATAGAATTTATAGCTGAATTGGAATCATCAAAATATATACCAAATGCATGATATCGATTTTAAGACTATTCACAGTGTATTGGCCAACATTGTGATGGAGAGTATAATCTTTCCATATTCCAAGGAAATATTTCTTATACTATTCTTTCCTTCCTTGGAAATTGATTTTTATATTACCATTTTCATCCCCATCCATCCTTAAGAAAGGATATCTGAACAGTTCAACAAACGATATTCTTAGAAGGTCCTTCATCAATTGCATGTTGTTTGTCCTTAAACTTTTCCCTAAATTACATATCTAACAATTATCTTCTCTCATGGAATCCTAGTCTTAGTTCACTTTCTTGATTCAGTATTTAGATCAAGAGAGTTTGTTTGAATTCTAGTAAAATATTGAAGGTAATAGATTACTTTGTTATGGTAAATCCATTTGACCATTTGATTAAGCATTACTCTGTGTCGTTGCAGTTAGCAAGGATAAACAAGTACAAAGGTGCAATTGACAACAATAAAGGGTTAAAATCTTGATCATACTCTTTTTTCTTATCATTGCCATAGGTAAATCATAATTCGTCTTAAGTGTATTGGGAATTTCTTTTTTGGTTGCAGCAGTATTTTAATGTAGTGTTTTTTGTGGTTTTCCTTCTTCCCATTATTCAGAACACTAAACATATTTGAATGACATGATCATTGATTTCTTAATAGTTCAACAAAATGAACGATCTTCTCACAAGGTCTTTCACCAATTATGTCGATCTCAAATGTGCAGCCTTGAAGGAGGATCTTGAGGATGGTTCTAAGATGGAGATGGTAGATCTGGAGACTAAACAAAATCTTGGGCAGTCCATTGAAGAATTCAGTGGTGTAAAAGTAGACATGGAAACTATCAAGCAACTTCTTGTGAATCTTCAAAAGTTTAATGAAGAGACAAAATCCACTCACAAAGCTCCAACCATGAAATATTTAAGAGACCGGATGGATAGAGATGTTTTTCCTGTCCTTAAAACAATAATAGATATTAAAGGCAAGCTTGAAATACTTGACAAAGTTAATATGGATAACAGAAAACTGACAGGATGCGAAGAAGGAAATCCTTCATATCAAATAAGAACACCAGTTACAAATGGTCTACAAAAAAAACTAAAAGATTTGATGGGGAATTTCAGAGACTAAGGCAAAAAAGTTATTGGGGAGTATTGGGAAACCATTGAGAGAAAATATTTCACCATTACTTGTGAAAATGCAAGTGAAGAGAAAATAGAAAAAAACATTTCTACAGGGGAGAGTGAAACTTTTCTTTAAAAGGCAATTCAAGAGCAGGGCCGAGGCCAAATAGTGGATACCATTGATGAAATACAGGAGCGACATGATGCTTCCAAGGAGATTGAAAAAGTTTACTTGAGCTTCACCAGATCTTTCTTGATATGGTTTTTCTTGTAGAGGACCAAGGAGAGTAGCTTAATGACATTCAACATCATGTTATACATGCTTCTAACTATGTTGGTCATGGTATAAAGCAACTCGAAGGTGCAAAAAACTACCAGAGAAACACCAAAAAATGGATGTGCATTGGTATTATATTGCTTCTGATTTTGATTCTCATTATTGTTTGGGTGTATAAAACAAAATTTGAATAGGGTATTGATTTCTTCCACTATCTTAATCCAAGTATGAATTATATTGTTGTATATAGGATTTTTATACATTGTCATAGTGATACTAAAATGAACTGATAAATTATGAACATATAATATCGATGATTTTTTATTTTCTTTGGTAATGAAAGTCTTCACTAATTATCCACTACTACACATACATTATGCGGGTCTGCATTACATATCATGTAATTGGGTGTGAACAAGTGTTTCAATTAGCCCTAACACTCCAATTTATAAACATTTACCGACATGAAATGTTAAAAACCATGCTTTAGATTTACAACTCTTACATGAATACTTCTTTCCATATGGAATCCAAGAAAGGCATGGACTACATATAATAAAGGAAAAACACTTGACCAAAGTTCTAAAATCTTAAGATTATTAGTGAATGCTGAAATTTGGTAAAAACATTAAGATGGTGTTGTTTGAATTGAAAGCTGGTGCTATCAATTCATTTCATTGGGAATAGTGAAGTTGGTGCTCCTCCCCTGAGGAAATCCATGCTCAAACAATCCCAAGTCCAACCAAAGCTATAACTGGTGTCATACCAAGTGGACTAAAAAACCTGAAACAGATCCCTAGGAGAGTCAAATTAGAAACCATGGCGGATATCTCCTACAACACAAATGAAAATACCTAGGATGTGTTTTAAAGTTGGTAATGCAGTGACATATCAAGAAAAGATAGCCAAAAGTTGGCTTTTACCAAGGATGATCTGTAAGCTTGATGAGGCAATCAATGCTCCTTGGATATGGCTAATGTGGTATAATGGAATATCTACAAGAACAAATATTGGAAGTAATGGCCTTGGTAATGTTCATTTTAGTCCTTATGGGAACATACTTTCAAGTGTTTACAATCAATTTGCAGCTTGAACATCAATAGCATATCCACTATAACAGTTTTTATGGATATGTACACAAGCTCATCTCGTTGTCATCTGGAATATTCTGGAGAAATAAATCATTTATAATGGATGGTATAGGTATGATAATTGCAAATGAACCACAACAATTGTAGACTCCTTTTTATTTAAAAGAAGACCTGATAATTGGGTGTTGATTTTGCAGCTAGTTGCGATGAGCAGTTTAGCCTACATGGTGGGGTTTGTTATAATGGTGTTTGTGAGTTCTGCTAATCAGATTATCCAAGATATACATGACAAAATGAAAGTATTCTCTTTTCAAGTCTGTCAATGTGTGGATATGTTCTCCTACATGACTCAAAAGGTCAACACTGTGCTCCAAGTGAAGCAAGCATTCTACAACAATTAGAAGTAGGTGTTGTAAATTAATGCCAAACTACAACAAGTTGTTCCCAACTAGTTGGACATTTCTTGCTATTTTCTATATTGGTTATTATGTAGCAACAACAAAGTGGCTAGCTTGTTGGGTGAGTTATTCATTTTGTGTGTTTTCCATTCTTCTTGCTATCTAGTCCTTTCCAGTGCTAAACATTTCTCAAAAGCTACAGATGTGTGCTCAAGCCTAAGGGTGTTTGTAAAATACCCTAGCCTAGAATTTATACTTGAAATAGCATCATCAAAATATATACCAAATGCATGATATCGATTTTAATATTATTCATAGCATATTGTCGAACCTTGTGATGGAGAGTATAATCTTCCCATATTCCAAAGAAATATTTATGATACTACTCTTTCCTTCGAAATTGATTTGTATATTACCATTTTTTTGTCCCCATCATGTCTTAGGAAAGGATATATGAACAGTTCAACAAACGATACCCTTAGAAGGTCCTTCATAAATTGTGTTGTTTGTCCTTAAAATTTTCCCTAAATTACATATCAGAAAATTATCTTCTCTCATCGCATCTTAGTCTTAGTTCATGTGCTTGATTTAGTCTTTAGATCAAGAGAATTTGTTTGAATTCTAGTAAAATGTTGAAGGTAACATATTGCTTTGTTTTGGTAAATCCACTTGACCATTTGATTAAGCATTACTCTGTGTCATTACAGTTAGCAAGGATAAACAAGTACAAAGGTGCAATTGACAACAATCAAGGGTTACAATCTTGATCATACTCATTTTTCTTATCATTGTCATAGGTAAATCATAATTTTTTTTTAGTGTATTGCAAATTTCTTTTTTGGTTGTAACAATATTTAATGCAGTGTTTTCTGTGGTTTTGCTTCTTCCCATTATTCGGAACACTAAACATATTTTACTGACATGATTATTGATTTCTGAATAGTTCAACAAAATGAACGATCTTCTCACAAGGTCTTTCACCAATTATGTGGATCTCAAACGTGCAGCCTTGAAGGAGGACCTTGAGGCTATTTATGAGATGGAGATGATAGATCTGGAGACTGAAAAAAATCTTGGGAAGTTATTTGAAGAAGCTAGTGGTATAAAAGCACACATGGAAACTATCAAGGAACTTCTTGTGAATCTTCAAAAGTTTAATGACACGACAAAATCCATTCACAAAGCCTTAGCCATGAAATGTTTAAGAGACCGAATGGATAGAGATGTTGTTTATGTCCTTAAAACAACAAGAGATATGAAAGGCAAGCTTGAAATAATTGACAAAGCTAATATGGCTAACAGAAAAGTGATAGGATGTGAAGAAGGAAATCCTATAGTTGCGACAAGAACATCAGTTACAAATGGTCTATGAAAAAAAAAATGAAAGATTTGATGGGGGAATTTGAAAGCCTAAGGAAAAAAGTTATTGGGGAGTATTGAGAAACTATTGAGAGAATATATTTCACCATTACTGGTGAAAATGTAAGTGAAGAGACAATATAAAAATAATTTCTATATGGGGGAGTGAAAATTTTCTTCAAAAGGAAAATAAAGAGCAGGGCCGAGGCCAAATATTGGATACCATTGATGAAATACAGGAACGACATGATGCTGCCAAAGAGATTGAAAAAAGTTTACTTGAGATTCACCAGATATTTCTTGATATGGTTGTTCTTGTAGAGGCCCAAGGAGAGAAACTTAACGACATTGAACATCATGTTATACATGTTGCTAAATATGTTGGTCATGGTAGAAAGCAACTCAAAGGTGAAAAAAAATACAAGAGAAACACTAGGAAATGGATGTGCATTGTTATTATATTGCTTCTAATTTTGATTCACATTATTGTTTGGCTATATAAAACAATATTTGAATAAGGTATTGATTTCTTCCATTATCTTAATCAAATTTTATGGAATGTGGATTGTTTGATCAATTTAGTTTGATTAATTATTTTCATTATAAATTATGTGCATTGCAAGATTTCAACTATTTAATGGTTGCGGTTTTTTCCTCGATATCTGAGAAAAAAATTAGCTTTTTCTGAAGAAGCTAAGTTGTCAATATGCAAAATAAAAGGAAACCATTGTTGCAGGAATCCCTCTTCCTAAAAGTCAATAAGCATATAAAGCAACACTTGAGGCAAGTTCCATAACATTCACAGAGATTAAAATGTTATCATATTAACAATTTATATAGATTAATAATGGACACCATTAAAACTACTAAAATATAATAAGCACACATAAAACGACTAAAAATGACTAAATTAGTGACCAATAAATTAGATTAATGACCTAAATTTGCATATAAAATGACCAAAACTTGAGAGATACGTGGCCAAACAATTAAATATAAATGACAAAAAAAAGGACCAAAATTCGCATATCAATGACCAAAAACTAGTTTTGGTGGCTAATTTACGGTCTTTTATTACGCGACCAAATTTGGTCATATTCTAGTTTGTCATGTGGTCATTAATTTGGTCATATATTTGGTCATTGATTCAAATATATGACCAAATTAATGACCAACTGACAAGCTATAAATGACCAAAATAAAATGACCAATTTTGGTCGCGTAATAAAAGATCGTAAATTAGCCACCAACGATCGCCCAACCAAAAGTGGTCATTGATATGTGGATTTTGGTAATTTTTTTGGTCACTAATCTCTCATTTTACACTAGTGTTTTAAGCATGACATTGTTGACTAAGTCTTCAGTGAACAAAGGGAGTACACAATGAATATTCTGGAAAATCAAGATGAAAAATGGAGTGGCTTGGTTTGGTGAACACCTTTCTTGCAAATCAGTGTTGGATTTACCTTCCTGCTTCCAAATGTCATTCTCCTTTAGAGGTGCATGCATGCTTTAAAAATCACAGCATGCATGTGCCATCCTTAGAAGCAGGGTTAGCCTTAGATTTTTGCATATTTAGAACATGCCTTTCCGATCTTTAGTTAGTTTGTTTTCTATGTTTAGATGGGGCACATTGATCAAGAAATTTCCATAATTAGGTAGGGAATTATCTCCAAGAAAGAAGATGAATCTAGTCTTCTTTAGTGGGTGCTCTAATTTAGGCAACATTATCTCTACAGGGAGGACTAAGTTGGGGTTAGGGTTTCTTCTCTTAATTGAGGTACAACACTAGATGGGTTATGGGTTTCTTTTCCTAATAAAGGCATACCATTGGAGAAGCTATATTTTTATACCATATAGCCTTTTGTAGTCTAGAAAAGAAAGGCATGGTGAGTGTGTGAGACATTCAGTTTTGAGCTATTGTTTTGTAACTTCTTATCTGAGTAATAAAAGTTATGTGTGATCTAGTGTTGCTATCTACATGATGTTACAATTTCCAGAATTTTAATATTTATGCAGATTAACACATATGATCCATTGTTGGTAGTTTTTCCATTTAATGCAGTGTTTGCACTAGTGAGTATAGTCTAGGTTTCTGAGTCTAAACAATGTAGTGTTTTGAGAGGTGTTTAGTCTTATCACTGGTTTTGAAAATCTCTAAATGGGCATTCCTACAACTCAAAGGACACCTACACTACTCATTGAATTCATAGATTAACATTTCCCATTTGTAATAATACCCTTTGAATTGTATAGCATTTGTTTTCCATTCCTCTGATCAATGAGCACTCATAGTAATGAACTTATTTGAAATAAAGTGATCTCATATAAATAATTTCATAGAGTTATGAGTCAAATTTATAATTTCATAGAGTTATGAGTCATTTACATAATATATATATAAGCTGATAAAAAAGTAAATTTTTTTTACCCACGGATTTGTTTAACAAATTTCCATTACAGAAGAAAAATTAACTTCAAAATTTCTATGGGCACTAAAATGAGGTAACCTCAGGAATAATAAATATATTAGAAAATGAATAGACAAATTCCCTTGATAATTTTGTAAAGGCTTACTATGTCTAAGTACTGGTCTTGTTTTAGAGGAAAAAAAGCATAAACGAGGACCTGTTTTTTGAAAGAGGAACCCCATGCAGAAAATACATAAATATCACAATAGTTTTCACATATACTCCATCGAATCAGAAATATCACAATGATTTTTAGATATACTCCATCTAATCAGCACTGACCATGTTCGTTGAGACTGTTTTACTTTCATGCTTTGTTTTCATGTCCATTGAAATGAATATATTTGGCTTATTCTTGGATTTAATTCTATCTTTGGAGATTTAATTGCAGATAAAATTCAGCAGGTATTGACAGTTGTTGGCCACATAATCTCTTCACTTCCTTCTCTCTGAAAAGGGAAAATATGCATAGAAGGAATTTATAGTTTCTAGCCACATCATCTCTTCTCTTCTCCATCTCTCTGAAAAGGGAACACATACGCAATCAAATGTAAAACTATGTGAGAGGTGGAATATTCTCACCTGAGACTGCTTTACTTTCATGCTTGTGTTTTGATGTCCACTCGAATGAGTATTTGGATTTCCCACAGTTGTTGGTCACATCATCTCTTCAATTCCCCTTCTCTCTGAGGGAACATGTCCATAATCAAATAATTTCAAGGATTCATTGGTCACATCATCTCTCTACTTGCCTCTCTCACATCAAGGCGACAGATCCATAATCAAATGTCAACTCTGTTAGAGGTGGGATATTCTCCCTTGTGAAGAGCATGATATGAGGGAATCTCATGTCAATGTGATCATGTATAACAAACTACATAAACATATTAGGAGAGGAACTATTCTTTAGTAAGAGTGAATAATTACCAAATTTTCTAGCATCTACTAGAAAGTTTAATCCTGGGATTGTTTGATAGGAGGCATGTTGCTACTGCTTCTGCTCACTGCTCCATTCTGTTTGTATTTGTGGTGCATGATTCAAATTAAGGTTATATTCATTGTCACAGTGGCAATGAGAATATTTCTCTTTAATGGGGATCACTTGACTTGTATATTCACAAATAAATTTTCCTACTGCAATTGGATCCCAAGACCTTACACCCCATCTCTTATCACTGGTTCCAAAAACCTCTAAATGGGCATTCAACCCTCTTTGAGTGACTCTATTCCTACAACTTGGAGGACACCTACAGTACTCATTGCATTCATCTATTAATGGTTTCATGTTTGTAAGAATACCCTTTTAATTGTATGGTACACATTCCAATGAAGATAGGAGCAATCAACACTTTGATCACACTCACCTATACATGCACACCGCTGGGAAGAGTCCAACTGGAACAAGGAATTTGGGTACATACAACATGTATGGGTATAATCAAAATGGGATGTCCTATTTTCATTGTCTACATTGTTAATAAGACAAATAGGCAACTTCTCACTCCTGAAAGATATGTCTGAATGAAGAAATCCTTCTCTTGACAAGGGTTGTGCTATACAGGCGCTTCTGTTTTTAAGAATTGCATAACCAAGCTCTAGTTGACCTAGTAACCTTTGAATCCTATACCTGAAAACGTCACATCCTAAAGATGCTTTATCTAACCAAAAGCATTCAATTTTATAGAGACCATCATAAATATAAATTTTACTAGATGGAGACCTTTTGTCTTTGATGCCACGAATGACTTTGATCACAACTCCATGGTGCATGCTTCGTTCCAAAGCAAGATTACCTCTTTCAAAATTTTGATCAATGATAACACTCTGATTCTTACACAAAATCCAATTATTTCCTCCTTTCCCACTATAAACCAACACCTCGCCGTCATCCTCATCTTTATAACCCCCTAAAGTAATGATATTGATTGCCACAGGCTCATTCCATTGACTATTTTTAGAAGTGATCTAATCGATCCCAGCCTGAGTAGGCCCATGAAAACCTATAATGCAGAGTTCCATTCAAAAATAAAAATGGTCACCCACATGATCCCCTAGGACTTATTCCTTCTTGTTTGGTGTTGTCATTATAGGATCTGCCATTTTCATACACAATTATAAATAAACACTCCCCATGAAATCTAATCGTGCATTTAAAACTATTGGATGTTTTCAAGATACCCACTTACCCTCTGTTGCAGCATTTCGCTCAAAAACAATGTGCATGTGGAGGTTGTATTCTTATATTCAAAAGTACCAAAAACAAAATCCTAAACTTAAAATTGTCTTTATTTCATATTTAACAGAGAATCGAGCAATTGCGACTCATAGTTACAAGCAAATTACACTTATTGTGGAAAATATTTTGGCTTTTGGAACTATGGAGTGCTGAAATTTGGTAGTCATGACTGTTTCAGCACACACCCAGCTGGTGTTTCTTGACTAATAAATGTTATCACTCCCCAGTTCCAAAAGCCTAAATATTTTCCACGGTAAGGGTAATTTTCTTGTAACTATTATGCAATCATTGGATTCTCTGTCAAATATGAAATCAACACAATTTTATGTTTAGAATTTTGTTTTCGGTACTTTTGAGTAGAGGAATAAAACCTCCATAGGCACATTGTTTTTGAGGAGGATGCTGCAACAAAGGGTAAGTGGGTATCTTGAAAACTTTCAGTAGTTTTAAATATGAGATTAGATTTTATGGGGAGTGTTTATTGATAATTGTGTATGCAAATGGCATATCTTTTAATGGAAAAACCAGATAAGAAGGAATGAATCCCAAGGGTTCATGTGGGTGACCATTTTTATTTTCGAATGGAACTTTGCATTATAGGTTTTCATGGCCCTACTCAAGCTAGGATTGATTACATCACCTCTAAAAATAGTGAATGGAATGAGCCTGTGGCAATCGATATCATTTATACGGGGGTTATAAAGATGAGGATGACGGCGAGGTGTTGGTTTACAGTGGGAAAGGAGGAAATAACTGTAGTTTGTGTAAGAAGCAGAGTGTTACCGTTGATCAAAATTTTGAAAGAGTTAATCTTACTTTTGAATGAAGCATGCACAATGGAGTTGAGATCAGAGTCATTCATGTAATCAAAGACAACAGGTCTCCTTCTGGTAAAATTTATATTTATGATGGTCTCTATAAAATTGAATGCTTTTGGTTAGATAAAGCATCTTCAGGATTTGACGTTTTCAAGTACAGGCTTTAGAGGTTACCAAGTCAACCAGAGCTTGGTTCTACAACTTTAAAAAACACAAGGGCATGGATATCAAAAACCATATCAAGAGAAGGACTTCTTCATTTAGACATATCTTTCAGGAGTGATAAGTTGTATATTTGTCTTTCTAACACTATAGACAATGAAAATGGGCCATGCCATTTTTAGTATACTAGTACATTTCTTATGTGCCCAAATTCCTTGTGTTCATTGGAATGGAAAACAAGTACCATACAATTCAAAGGGTATTCTTACAAACGGGAAACCGTTAATTTATGGATGCAATGAGTACTATAGGTGTCCTCCGAGTTACAGGAATAGAGTCACTCAAAGAGGGTTGAATGCCCATTTAGAGGTTTTCATAACCAGTGATAACAGATGGGGTTTAAGGTCTTGGGATCCAGTCCCACTAGGCACCTTTATTTGTGAGTATACAAGTCAAGTGATCCCCATTAAAGAACAAGCTGCTCATTGTCATTGTGGGAATGAATATATCCTTAATTTGAAGCATGCACAAGAAAGATAGACAGAATGGAGCAGTGAGAAGAAGCAGTAGCAACATGCTTCCTATCAAACAATCCCATGATTAAACTTTGTAGTAGATACTAGCGAATTTGGGAATGCTTCATACTTCCTAAAGAATAGTGCCTCTCGTAATATGTTTATGCAGTTTGTTCTGCATGATCACCTTGACATGAGATTCCCTCATATCATTCTCTTCACAAGGGAGAATATTCCACCTCTAAGAGAGATGACATTTGATTATGGATTTTTTGCCTCGCTATGAGAGAGGAAAGTGGAGAGATGATGTGACCAGTGAATCCCTGCAATTATTTGATTATGGATATGTTCCCTTAGAGAGAAGGGGAATTGAAGAGATGATGTGACCAACAACTATGGGAAATCTGAATACCAATTTCAATGGACATCAAAAAATAGGAATGAACGTAAAGTAGTATCAACTGAGAATATTACACCCTCTCACATAGTTTGACATTTGATTACGTATATGTTCCCTTTTCAAAAAGAAGGAAATGAAGATATTATGTGGCCAACAACTGTAAATACTTGCTGAATTTTATCTGCAATTATAAATCCAAAGATAGAATTAAATCTAGGAATAATCCAAATATATTCATTTCAATGGACATCAAAACAGAGCATGAAAGTAAAATAGTCTCAATGAACATGGTCAGTGCTGAGTAGAGGGACTATATTTGAAAAATATTGTGATATTGTTGATTTGATGGAGTATATCTAAAAACTATTGTGAATTTTATGTATTTTCTGCATGGGATTCCTCTCTTGAAAAATAGGTCCTCATTTTTTTTTTCCTCTAAACAAATACCAGTACTTAGACTTACTAAACCTTTGCAAAATTAGCAAGCGAAGTTGTCTATTCAATCTATAATATGTTTTGTTATGCTTGAGGTTACCTCATGTTAATTCCCATAGAATTTTTGAAGTTAATTTTTCTTTTGTAATGGAAATTTGTTAAACAAGCCCTGGGTAAAAAAAATTGCTTTTTTATCATATTTTATATATATTATGTAAAGATTGTGGGCATGATAAATTTGACTTATAACTCTATGAAATTATTTATATGAGCTCACGTTACTTAAAATAAGTTCATTGCTATGAGTTCTCCTATGTTGAGAGGAAGGGTAAACAAATGCTATACAACTCAAAGGGTATTCTTACAAATGGGAAACATTAATCTATGAATTCAATAAGTATTGTAGATGTACTCCAAGTTGTAAGAATGCCCATTTAGAGATTTTTAGAACCAATTATAAGACTAAACACCTCTCAAAACAGTGCACTGTTTAGACTCAGAAACCTAGACTATACTCACTAGTGCAAACACTGCATTAAATGGAAAAACTCCCAGCAATGGATCGTTATGTGTTAATCTGCATAAATATTAGAATTCTGGAAATTGTAACATCATGTAGATAGCAGCACTAGATCACACATAAATTTTATTACTCAGATAAGAAGTCACAAAACAATAGCTCAAAACTGAATGTCGCACACACTCACGATGCCTTTCTTTTATAGACAATGAAAGGATATATGGTTTACAAAGATAGCTTCTCCAATGGTGTGCCTAGATTAGGAGAAGAAAACCATAACCCAGCTAGTGCTGTGCCTCAATTAAGAGAAGAAACCCTAACCCCAACCTAGCCCTCCTTGTATAGATAATGTTGCCAAAATTAGAGCACCCACTAAAGAATACTAGATACATATTCTTTATTAGAGATAATGCCCTACCTAATTATGGATATTTCTTTATCCATGCACCCCATATAAATATAGAACACCAACTAAGTAAAGATCAGAAAGGAATGTTCTAAATATGGAATAAGCTAAAGATAAACCTGCTTGTAAAGATAGCACATACATGCTGTAATTTTTAAAGCATACATGCGCCTCTAAAGGAGAATGACATTTGGAGTAGGAAGGTAAAGCCAACACTGCTTTAGAAGAAAGGTGTTCACCAAACAAAGACACTCCCTTTTTCATATTGATTTTCCAAAATATTCAATGTGTACTCCCCTTGTCCACTGAAGACTTAGTGAACAACGGCATGCTTAGAATAATTTTTTGATTCCATAGTGGGCATACTTCTCCATCATAGCATCTCTCCATACATATGCTTAAGTTTCTTTCTCACTGCTAGAAACCTATATATCAATGATAGAATATGTTAGTGCAACATGCGTTGGAAAATTCTTAGGAGGAATACTCACCTGAAATGTAACTTTAGGTGTTTCCACTTATTTCTATTCCTCCTACATTCTCGACTTCCTAATTGAACTGATTAGCACTAAAGGTATCTTGCCAATTTGAATATCATTTTTCTTCTTCTAATCAACTTTTGGTACATCAAGATTATCTCCCACTTCAAATTCTATCGAAGGTTCCTATAACCTAGAGGACCTTCAATTCTCATCAAATTAATGCACCCTATTGCCAATTGGTCTACACCCTAGGGGCTAGGTGCTACCCAATATTATTATGTATTCATTATCAAGTTTATGAACCATCGCTACACACTACTTTGGTAAATGTCACAAGTTCAAAACTTGCACAATATCTTCAACCTACCAACCATTGACTCAACCATGAGCAAGCTAGGTGTGTGCATAGTACAATGTGGACTTAACCTGCTTTCAATGAGTCATTTTTAAAGTAATTTGTTGGATTCGATTATGAACCTTCACCAAAAATTTCTTTGATGGCAAACATGATGAGGTCAAAACCTAGGAAATTAATTTCACATCTTCTACACCAAATCCACCATGACATAGCTAAGTGTGTGCATACTACAGTGCAGATAAACTTAACCTACCACCAATCAGTCACTTTTAAAGCAATTTGTTGGTGGAATTGTTTATGAGCCTTTGGTACAAACTGATTTTATGTTAAATGTTGTGAGTTCAAAACCTTGGCAAGTGCTTTAACCTCCTAGACATCGGCTCCCCCATGAACCAGTGCCTTGCTTTAATGTTAGTTTATGTCAAATTTCAAATGTTAATTGAAGGAATGCCCAATTTTCACGTTAGCATGGATAAGCCTTCTTGTTTTGATTACAAGAACTCTTCTAATTGAACCCAAACCACAAGAGCCTACAAAAAACCAGTAAATAACAATCGTTCTTTAAGTTTTTATATAAATTCCTTGTTTTCTATCTTCGTATCCAACTATTGTACTATTAGAAGTTGGCAAGTTTAACAGTAATTTAAGACTTGATTATCCTTTTTGTAGGTATGATTGGGATGCTGCAACAAAAATGGGTTTCCTGCAGAGATATGGACTTGCAGGCATGTATTTCTTCAATTCCCGAATGCTTTTCTTTTGTCAGAATGTTGCGTATGCTTATGTAAAGTATTCTAGCCTCCTAATTGCACATCATTTCTTTGAATTTTGATCCAACCTATGCACATATAATTTTTTAAACTTTGAAGTAATTCATACATGATTACAACATATTTTTAACATCTTAACATTGTGTCTATTATCCTTTGGTTACAACTGCACATTTGAATTTTTTTTATTAATGAATTCATGTAATTTAGAAGGGACTGCCATGCTTTTCTTTTGTAATATCAAGTTTCCAACTCCACTGCATTTGATATGGTTGGACTTTGCTAATGCCTGTTTAAAACCACACTTTAATAATACACAATGTTGCATGTACATAGTTCTCGTAGTTTTTTATTACAAAACAAAACCATTCCTTGTCCTGCAAGGAATTTGGTCTTGGATTTTCTCTGGTGGCATTTCTTTGGACTTTTGGAATTTCACCATCATGTGCATATTCCTTGTCTCATAAATTCATGATTTTCCCTGTATTTTTGTAGTCTCCTGTAAACAATGTTTGGGAATGATTCTTGAAAT
The DNA here is from genome assembly GCA_001517045.1 of Pseudotsuga menziesii. Classification (NCBI taxonomy): domain Eukaryota; kingdom Viridiplantae; phylum Streptophyta; class Pinopsida; order Pinales; family Pinaceae; genus Pseudotsuga; species Pseudotsuga menziesii. Next base: position 216,382 of record LPNX010628145.1, read on the forward strand.
TGTTTTTTTTAGTTCTAACATGTATTGTTTTTAGTTGCTAAATTGCTAATCAATTTCTACATTTGACATGGCTGGACTGTAATCGAGATGATTTTAAACTGAACATTGAGGACAACCATGCAACCCTCTAACGTTCTCTCAAACCGCTAATTCTAGTGTCATTGAAAGTTGGTAAAGTCCATGTAAAGTCTATCAGTTATCCGTCCCTTGATAGTTTTATTTCCTTGGGACCAAATTATATGTTTATTTATGAATGTTTATAGTCCATGGCCAGTATTAAATTGGATGATATCTTTGGGAATTAATATATGATGACTTTTTTTAGCTGTCATCACCTGGAAATGGCATGAATTTATGGGATGCTTGGTAATATTGACACAAACACTGGAGATGCCCAGACATGTAATGGGGCTTATAGTCATGTTTTGTTTGATTGAATTCACAAGTTTCCACTTTCGAAGAATTGATCGCATCCCTTTATAAGCTAATATTTTATATTCTTTATTCAACGTGTCTAGGTTTGGATATTGATCAATTTCTCATAGATGTTAGTGAAGAAACTTTGATCATTTTGATTGTTATCAAGAATATACTCATTAGGAACTTAACATGTCACTCAAGGAAATTGATCTTGGGTGGGGATGATAATACTCTGACAACTGCTTGAGTTAGATGCAGTTGACAATAAATGTGTTTTTTTAATCTCATGGATATTGATTTTTGTTGGATGCTACATTGAGCATCCAATCCATCATTTGGTTTAGTATTTGGCCATATATCACTTTAACTGCATTTTATGTGGAATTATATGTGGCTAGCAGTTGATTTCATAAATAGACAATAGATTTTTTATCAAGGTAACCTAAAAAGAATTATGGCATCAAGCTTTAAAATTTAGCAAAGACTTGGTCCAACACCCAACTATAACAGAATTTGTGAAAAGTTTTAGTAGATTTGGAATGTGAATTTACTGACATACCTTCTGAAAAAAGACATTTTAGAAGACGATGCCAATGCAAGTCTTTAATTGTTGCCAATGGGTTTTTGAACATCCATCCAAGTCAACTGTTAATCAGTTTAATATTTGGAGTATTTATGTGAGACATGATGAGTATGTGACTATGGACTAATGTCCTAATAGGGGTGCACTCTATGTGCAATGTTACAAAATTTTAAACACAACGTTGTATGTTTTCGTCTTAAGCACTGATCTTTTTCAGGCACCTAGGAAAAAAATTATTTGTTGTATATGTTCAATTAACACACTATCAATGTTAATACTGTCGGATCCCATCCACTATTTATCCCTAGCTAACACTTTAATTTGAATTTTTTCACATTGTATGTCTTTGCCTTAAGCTTTGATCCCGTGCAGGCACAGGGAAAAAAATGACAAACTAGTGTTAATTTAGGAAATGAATGTGATCTCCGTGGGTGAAGTAATGTGCATCCATGTCAATATACAAGGTGCATTGTAGAATGCATGTGGGGTATCATGTCAATATACTAGATAGAAATATAAAGGGGTATAAAAAATGTAAATGAAAAAATAGATACATGCAATACATAGTGAAAATAAGGGTTTTTTTAAATTGGGAAGGCATTTTGGGAGGGGTTAAAAAAATGATTTTGGGAGGTATTTTCCAATAATTTTTTAATATAGTGGTATTGTTTCATATGCCACGAACGAACATGCTATGGCATGGTTTCACTAAGTCAAGGCCCCGTGGACCTATTTCCTTCCAGGATGCATCTTATTGTCGTACTAGTAATTACTTATTAGGACCTCTATACGAGTGCAGTTTGGAAAGTGGTTACATTTAGTTGGTGCTTCTATTTTTTTAAGTTGAACTTATTTAGAGAAACATATAACCTAGAATTCTATTGAAGTTCGGGAACATGAGCACCCTTGTGAGTACACAATTTGATTTCTATTTTATTTTTAATATTAAGAATATAAACTTTGTTTCATTTTAATGATTCCTTAAATTAATTATTTTTAATTTATTTTTCAAAGAAAGAGTACACATATCGGTATATGTTCATGATTCTAATTCATTTGTCCAAGCCCAACAACATTTGTCCAGTCCAATAGCATTTGTACATGTCCATGTTCATGATTGTGATTCATTTGTCCTAGTTGTAGAAGTCTCCCCTATTTAAGGTTGGAAAAAGGTTATTCCAATTCCATAATCGAGCTCCATGAGGTTGTTCTATCTTGTGCAAATTCCAAAACATGTAGAAGAAGTGTCCCAACACATACATTGCATGCAGATATCATAATGCATAGAAGCCACATGCATTTCCTTGCAGTGCTAGAACTTGGTCAATTACAGCCACAACCTTGAACATTTAATGTGGGAAAGTCATGCTAACAATCATTTTAGCGTTATTTCAAGAAGTAAAACATAATTTTGTCAAAACTAGGCTCATGACTCCATGGAAAATTGAAACTTAGGACATCATCCATATCTAAAACATGTATACGTCGAAATGAGGTGAAATAAGTTGTTAAATTCGTTAACGGGTAAAGAAACATGTTTTGCAATATGATTGAATGAGGAAAATGGTACATATTGAAAACTTAGGAATAATGTCTTGGATTGTGGATTGTGTGCCATATTAAAGAAAAAATAGCAAGCTGATTACAATAGTCCCTACTAGACTGAATAACCAAAGATGTAACGATTGAATTCCTAAAGGATTTTGGTGACATGAATAGTCATATGAAATTGACTATTCAGAAAAGTTAGGAAACATTCAAGATAGGAAACATTCAGACAACATGGATCGTGCTTTTTTATCAACGTAATAACATCAAATAGACCGTAGCTGAGAGACATATCACATAATATTCAAATAGATAAAGGCATATGATGATGAGTGTTCAAGAAATCGCCCACTGTTAAAATACATAAATAAACTAAAGAGAATCAGAACATACATGACTGACTCAAAAGGAATTCTAACAACTAATCATCATGCAAGGAAAACCTTGAACTTAGTCGTATAACAATGATATGGTATGAGAGTATATCGGTGATATAAGTGTGCAAATAGTTACTTTTTAAAATAGTAACGACATGTATCTATGTTGTAAAAAAATAAATATGAAAAGTGTCTCAACATTAAATCCCTCTATAAAAGAATATGATACTAATAAAAAAAAAAATTGTCAGTTGAATGGTCACTTGACCGGGCATGGTCCAGTGAATCAATGGTTAAATAAAATAAATAATGAAGTGCAATAGTCCATAGAGTAAATAGAATTAAAAGGTAACAAAAAGATGAAACATAAAATTTATAAAATAGATAGAACCATAAGTAATATATAGATTGAAATAAATTGAAGTTAAATGAATATGTATAATGTATAACAAAATAAAAATTGTTTATAAAATAGATAGAATCATAAGTAATATATAATATATATAGATTGAAATAAATTGAAGTTAAATGAATATGTATGTATGTATAACAAAATAAAAATTGATGTTTGCAAGCAGGCTATAATATAACTAACAAGCATACTTTAATGACAATAGAAACACGCGTGCTTGATAGAGATTTAGTTCACATGGGTAAAATTTAACTTCGAATAGTTGTTTTTTATTAAAAATATTTTTGTTTGTAAGAGTGATTTTTTATTATAGATATTTATGTCTGTGATAGTGATTTCTAATCAATTTACAAATTCGAGTGAACATAGAAGGATACGGTTAGATCTAAATTTATCAAAGAAAGACAAGGTTGTTCTTTAATTTAATTTTTTTGGTTAGTTTGACATATAGACTTTTAAAATTGTAACAAGGATTGTGTCACAAGGTAAGGTCTAAATACATATTAGACTAGAAGAAAGAAAAGTTCAAAGATATGCTACAAGTCTTGGTACTTGTTTAAACTAATTATGCCATCATTCACGACAGGTAGAGTGTTAGAAACCTTGGGTGGCTGGAATGTTGTTTGTCTTTTCAAAAAGTGTTCATTTGTGGTTCCACTAGATTCCATGCATCTCACTACCAAATGAGTTTCAAGGAATAGGAGTAAAGGAGAAAATGAAGCATAGCTAGCTACTCCTACAAGAATGTTGCCTAGCCTGGTGACTAGTAGAAGTGTCCACTAAAATTTTCCTTTAAATTGCATGGAAACTATGTGTCCTATCACTAGCAGTCAAGGCATCAAATGGTATAAACCAAAGAGGAATTCGAACTTGCAACTGCTAAAATTTTCCAAGAGTTATCCCTATGTATGCTTAGCTGTGCAACACTCCTTCAATTTTCATTTGATGAGAAATCATATTCTTCTTCTCACTTGCCAACAAAACCTTTGAATTTTTGATAAAATGAGGTTTTGGTTCTTCATTAAGTTGCAAATGTTGGTATTTGCAGTGCCCTAATAGTAATTGATTCTAGGTGCTCATAATAATCTTAGTTCTTTATGTGGCATGTTCTATGGGTTAAAAATCAAAGCTACTCTTGGAATGAAAGGTGCAAATTGGTATTTAGATCAAATCCAAATGATGGAATGCAATTTTTTTACTTATTACCCAATGCATCTCCAGATACCTGTAGATTGTTGAAACAATGTTTTCCTCGTTAGATTATAAACAATAATGAAGTTGTGTAGTACATGTGGAAAAGCTACTTGATAAAGTAGTAATGAGAAAATGATGTTCCATTTTTAGCTAGAGACACAAGAAGCTATATGCGTTGGTTTTATGTCCACCAATTGCAGAGGACCTCCATTATTGGGAAACCCTAAATAGTAAAATGTGCTTTGGTGATAGTATAAAGTTATAGTTTCTAGGTGATCTCTTCAATAAGATAATTATTCTAGTTCCAAACTTTCCACTTCACAATCCTTGGTGTTCTTGGAAGTTGGTCATATCAACCATGAGGGGAGATGGACCAATCTCCTTTACTTGTATCAACATGTGTTTTCTTCCCTTCAAACCTCAAAATAGTATAAGGTTCCTTCCAATAAGTAGGATGCACTTGTCTGTATTTCTTGCTTTCCATACTGACTAAGAGATAGCCAGTCGAGACTATGTAAATTGCTTGACCTACTACCTTTCAAAATGCATCGTATTTGTGGACTTGTATTTAGTTACTGGGACCTCTATATGAGTATATCTGAGCAAGTAGCTACATTTAGTAACTACCTCTATTTTTTTAAGCTAGCTTATTCAAATAAACATATAAGGGAGAATTATTTTGAAGTTCATGCAAAACCCTCATGAGTACGCAATTTGAATTTTATTTATTTGTTTTTTCATATCAAGAATATAAACTTTTATTTTTTTAATGAATGCCTAAAACTAGCTATATTTATTTATCTTTCCAAAGTAAGTGTATACATACCAATATATGTTCATTATTGTGATTCATTTGTTTTAGTCTAGTAGCATTTTCCTATACCAACAACATTTATACCAGTCCAAGTTCATGATTGTGATTAATTTGTCCCAACCGCAATAATCTCCTCCACTTTAGGTTGTAAAAGGTTATTCCAATTCCATGTTCAAGTGCAATATGAGGTTCTTACGCCTTGTACAAATTCAAAAGCATGTAGAAAAACTGTAAGGCATGTGCACTGCATGTAGATAACATGATGGATAGAATCCACATGCATTATCATGCAGTGCTAAAACATGGTCAATCACACCACAACCTTAAACATGTAATATATGAAAGTAAAGTAATGCTAATACAAAATTTTGCATTATTTTACGAAGTATAACATAGTTTTTTAAACACTAGCCTCTTAACTCGATGGACAATTGAAACTTAGGTCATGATCCATATTTAGAATATGCATGCCTCGGCCAAATAATAGGTTAAATTCATTAATGGGTAAAGAAAAAACTTCCAAAATATGATTGGATGAGGAAAATAGTACATTTAGGAATAATGTCTTGGATTGTGTGCTGTATTAATGGAAATAAAAGGAAAGTTGATTACGATAGTCCTTCCCAACTTGAAGGTAGGGACTAACAAGAGGAAATACCCTGTCTTTTGTATTTGTTTTATATTTGTTGAAGAAACAAATGAGAACTAAATCCAAAACATTGAGTTACCTTATAACGATTATGTTGTTTCATGCAAGGTGAATTATATCATTCCTCTGTACAATATCTAGAAATGTAACGAATGAAGATCGAAAATTTAATAATTGAATTCGTAAATGATTTTGGTGACATGAACAATAATATGAAATTGCCTATTTAGAAAAGCGTGGAAATGTTCAGATTGCATGGATCGTGTTTTTTACATTTATTTTGAAGAAAACACGCACCATTAAAATACATAAACTAGCAACAACCATATTAATAAAATTAATATGTTTGGAATATGTCGAGAGGAGTATATTACCAGTGAAGTTAATTTAATAGTTGTATCAAGATTGGAGTTAACCTAATAGTTAATCTAATAGTTATCCAATATAATTACGATTAGAGTTAAAGTTAAGCTAATAGTTGTAGAATCATTGGATTTAAACTAATAATTTTATCTAATAGTTAATTTAAAAGTTAATATATCAACCATTGAAATTCAATTAAAATTTGTGATTGGAGTTGAAGTTAAGTTAAAGAGGTATCATCATTGGACTTAACCTAATAGTTATAATTTTTTTTCCTAAAGAATGTGTCAATTACTTGTATCTAATAGTTAATCTAACATAAAAACCACTTAAGTNAGCTAGAGTTAAGCTAATAGTTGTATTTAATAGTTAATTTAAAAGTTAATATAAATCTATTGTACTTAATAAGATAGCTTCGAGTTGTCCTTACTTATAGCTTCCAAACGGAGTTGGACTAAGCCTTATGCACATTAAGTGGACTCCCAATTTTTAGGTGGAGTTCGAGTGTCACATTAGTTGCACATTACCATGCCACTAAGTGTAGTTATCACATGAGTTAAGATAAATTTATTAGGAGTTCAGAGGATTTTAATATGAATTATACTATCACACGAACTGCACTTTACTTCAACTCCCAATTGTAAAATGCAGTTTCACTAATTAACTTGACTTTGAGCTACTAGATGGAGTTCAACTGTCACATGGACTACACATTACCATGGCATTAAGTTCACTTATCACATGAGCTATTTTTTATAAGGAGTTCGAAGGATTAATAGCTAATTTAAAAGTTAATAAAAATCTATTGTGTTTAATAAAAGAGCTCTCAGTTATCCTGACTAAGCCTTATGCACATTAACTAAACTCTCAGTTGGTAGGTGGAGTTCGAGTGTCACATGAGTTGCACAATACGATGCTACTAAGTGTAGTTATCACAAGAGTTCAAAGGAATTTATTAGGAGTTGAAACTTTTTTATTAGGATTTCGACTCTTACACAACAACACATCAGCTAGTCTCCTAGATGCCAAATGTAGTAGGACTAAGCCATAAGTAATTAGAGTTGAAGTTAAGCTAATAGTTGTAGAATCATTGGAGTTAAGATAATAGTTGTATTTAATAGTTAAGCTGATATAAGTCTATTGTAGTTAATAAAATATCTATGAGTTATTGTGCCTTCTAGCTTCCAAATGGAGTTCGAGTAAGCCTTATGCACATTAAGTGGAATCCCAATTGGTAGGTGGAGTTTGAGTGTGACATGAGTTGAACAATACAATGCCTCTAAGTGCGGTTATCACACTAGTTCAGAGGAATTTATTAAGAGTTCAAACTATTTTATTTGGAGTTTGACTCTTACATGAGTGCACATTAGCTAGACTCCTAGATGCCAAATGCACTTGGACTAAGCCGTAAGTAATTAGAGTTGTAGTTAAGCTAATAGTTGTAAAATCATTGGAATTAACATAATAGTTGCATATAATAGTTAAGCTAATAGTTATCCAATATAACTTTGATTAGAGTTGAAGTTAAGCTAATAGTTCTAGAAACATTTGTGTTAAGCTAATAGTTGTATCTAATAATCGAACGAGTTAATCTAGTAGTTGTATATAATAATCAAATAGTTCAAGATTAATTTTAATTTTTACAACTATCACTAACTATACTTATCACATGTTAATTAAATTATTTTATTTTTTATTTTTTTGAAATTATTAATTATTAATTTTGGACGACACTCATATAATCAATCTAGACAATACAGTTGTCTCATTCTCATTTAATCTTGGACGACTACCATAGAATCAATCTAGACAGTACGCTTGTCTCATTCTCGTCGGTAGATGAAAAATCATAGATGGTATTCCACCCCAAAATTCTAACATATATACACCTATCGGCGTAATAAAATCAAGAGGATCATAACATACATGACTCGCTCAATAACATTCTAACAACTAATCATCATGAATAGAACGCAGTAAACTTAATCATATAACAATGATATGATATGATATGATAGCATATGGCTGATATAAGTGTGAAAATGGTTAGTTTTTTAAAATGAAAAGTGTCAACATTAATTCTGTCACGAAAAGATATAATAATAATGTTAGAATATAATCCGTCGAGATTATATATTGTAAATAAATAAATAAAACTGTAGGAAGCTGAAAAGGCTGGGCGGAAGGTGAAACACAACCGTCATATGCATTGTATAAATATATGCATTAGCAAGGGAATAAAATGGAATCGGGAGTTATTACCTATCAGTGGTATCCGAGCTTGGCTATTTGCCATAACTCCTGCCTGCTCCGTCAGTCTGCCTTTTTGCTTGCTCCTGGTTTGGTAAAGTTTGCCTAGTCTCAACATTCCAAAGACATTTCTCGGCATATTGTGTCCTCCTCAGTCCTTAGAGCTGTGAGAGCATGAAACGCATCTACAAGCCCTACTTTTTAACATACGTTTCTCTAACTCTGGTGCGCCTTCATACCACAATTCACTGGAACCTTTTCTGCAAGTAATTTTTGCGTCATGTAAAGATACCCAATTCAAGACTTGCGTTAGTCTACACCACTCCACACCAGAAATCTGAGTGCCATCCGAATCTTCGACTGGTGTGCCAAGAACTTAGAGCCATGAGCAAAGTCTAAATCAGTGTGCAAAATGGCATAGTGTTGGTCGTGGCTGAATACGGGCTTTGTAGATAAGAAGGAAGTCGAAGCTATTTTGTTGGAAGAAGAGAACGCGACTTGAATTACAAGACCTACGATTGGATAGAGGAAGAAGACTTGATACATACACATGAACAAGGCCTACAATTGGAAGCAATTGATAGCATTACCATCGTGGAAGATTGTTGAAGCATTGGAGCCGACGAACTCTCCTCCATTAATTACAACGTGGAGCTAGACCAAAAGCATGGAGCGTAAACCCTAGACTCTCCATCTGTGTTTTCATAACTATTGTGATTGCGGCATAAAGATGATGATTGTTGCATAGAGATCGTGTATCGTGGTGCTGCCTGAAGATGCTCTTGTGTTGCGACTCCCACTCTCTATTGCGTGAAGAGCCTGCGAGTTTTCTGTGACTACCGACTGCTGTGAAGAGTTTTCTGAACGCATAAACCCTAATTTTGCCCTAGTTCCAAGCTGATGAGTTGAGGACTGATGCGTTAAGACTGTTGGTGGATAACATTGCAAATTCTTGAAGCTGCCTGCGTGGAGCTGAATGTGTTGATATAAATACCATTGCGTGAAGCCTGAGCATGAGGCTGTTGATTGAATATGCGTGAAGGAGAATCAATGCTTTCATTTGCGTGGAGTATGAATGGAGGTAAACATTTTTCTTTGTTGGTTGAAGACTGATATATGTTAAAGACTGGGACTGATATATCATACTGATATATGTGTTGAAGGCTGTAAGAAGTATTTTAATATTGTTGCTGTATGAGGCTGAGATTGTTGAGTATGAGTTATGATCAGTGTGGAGAAATAAATATATGCTGCGGCCTCTGATTGTGGTATATATGCATTGAGTATATATACTGCGTGGAGTCTGGAAACTTTTTTATGTTGCTAGTGTATACATGCTGCTGTCTACTTCCTGAAATGCTACAAGGTGCATTTTGGATATATGAGACTGAACCTGTGGAGCTGCCTACAAAATCAAATGAGCATGTGTAAATTCTGAATACTGAGACTGATATATTGCATTGTGATACTAAGACTGATATATTGCTAGTGACTGATATATTTTGTATTGAAGAAGCCTGTGTATGCTATAAAATTGCATTGTATTCACCTTGGCAGAGACTGTAGACCTGCAAGGTTATTGTTTTTCTATTTCTCTTTGTAAATTACACTAACAGTTGTAAATATGCAATCTATATCATCTGGAGTTGGTGCCACTCTCACTGTCACTGGCAAGAGAGGTAGAGGGGGCAGAAACAACTTCAACAAAAGATCAAATTTGCAGTGCAAGCGTTGTGGAAAAACTGGACACACATCATATCAGTGTTGGGCTTCATGGGACTCCATCAAAGACAAGCATAACCAGAAGAAAGATGATAGTAAAAACCAAGATGCTAGTAAATATTCTAATTCTGCTCATTGTTTTGTTGCACATTGTAATCTTGGAATTAATGAAATGACTTCACTTTCATATTACAAAGATTGTTGGTTGCTTGATACTGGTGCAACATCACACATGCCATTTAGAAAAGACTGTTCTGAAGAACTTAATGAAACAATATATGGCATAGTTTACTTTGCAGATAAGTCAAGTTTTAAACCAAAGGGAATGGGCACCATTCGACTGAAGATGCCTGGATTCCCTGATTTCTTGTTGAAGAATGTTCTTTATCTTCCAGAGTTGTAGAGAAGCCTATTCTCCTTGGTGGAGATTCAACAGCGAGGCCATTCCATCGACATGTTTGATGGAATCATAGAAATAAGAAAGTCCTCTGACAACCAAGTCATCATGACTAGATATGAAGATGGGAAGCTGCTGAAGCTAAATGGTTCATCTACAAGAGTTCAGAACTATGCCTACCTCTCTCAGCACGGAGAAGGTAATTTGTCATCTAGTTCATTGTGGCATGCAAGATTTGGTCATCTAAATTATAACAGTCTTCATTTGTTAAGAAATAATGGTGTATTTGATTTTCCCACCATTCCCAAAGAGAAGAACAAATGTGATGCATGTATATTAGGGAAACATAGTAAGCTGCCATTCCATGAATCTAATTTCAGAGCAAGTAGGAAATTAGAATTAGTACATTCTGATTTATGTGGCCCAATGCCAACTCCTTCAGCAAATGGAAATAAGTATTTTATGACATTTGTTAATGACTACTCAAGAATGTGCTGGATTTACTGTTTAAAGACAAAATCAGAAGCATTTCAAACATTCAAAGACTTTCATGCATTGATAAAAAAACAAGAACAATAAAAAATTGGTACACTTTGTACTGATAATGGGAAAGAATACACTTCAAATGCTTTTGAAGGTTATCTTCGCCAACATGGAATTACACATCAGACTACAGTTCCCTACAATCCTCAACAAAACGGTGTAGCAGAAAGAATGAATAGAACCATAATGAATATGGTTCGCTCAATGATGTTTTTCATGAATGTAAAACTAATGTTTTGGGGTGATGCAGTGAAATGTGCAGCCTATTTGAGAAACAGAAGTCCTTCAAATGCTCTTGATAACAAGACTCCACATGAAATGTGGTTTGGCCATCTCCCTTCAATCAGGCATCTCAAAGTTTTTGGTTCCACCTCTTATGCCTTGATTCCAAAGGAGCAAAGAAACAAGCTTGGTGCTTGAAGAAGAAAATGCATTTTCCTGGGGTACGAAGAATACTCCAAGGCATATCGTCTATATGATGAGGTAAACAAGAAGTTTGTTATTTCTAGAGATGTCATTTTTCTTGAAACTAATAAAAATGACCAGTCCATTGAGAGACAACTTGATCATTTGGAAAAATATTTTCATCCAAAGACATATTCTAAAAATGAATATGAAATTCCAAACCTTGAAGGGGGGATTCCTATTTTGGATCAACCTTTGGAATTTCCATATGAAGAACCAACTCCCCTGCATGAAGAAGTTCCTGCTACTTCACTTGAACAAGAGGTTCAACTGGATGATGTGATTGAGAGAATTGAAAGAATCTCAATCAGTGATGAAGCACCACCAGCTGATCAACTAGGACCATCACGGAAGATTCCTAAATGGGCCACAAAGACACTTGAAAGTGTCCATCAGGATGAAGTTGGAAAGACGGGAACGAGAAGTTCGAAAAGACATGGAGGAGAAGCAGATAATTCAGGTGATGACATGGATGTATCATTTGATTGTGGATTTAATTTATCTGCTAACTTTGAACCAACTTCCTCTGAGGAAGCTTCCACTCGAGTTGAGTGGAAAGAAGCTATGCAGAATGAGTATGATGCACTCATGAAGAATGGAACTTGGAAGCTGGTTGACCCTCCAGTTGGAACCAAACCAATTGGCTACAAATGGGTGTACAAGAAAAAATACAGACCAGATGGCTCACTTGACAAGCACAAAGCGAGGCTTGTAGCAAAACGCTATGCACAGAAGGAAGGAATTGACTATGAAGAAACATTTTCTCCTATAGTAAAATGGGCTACCATCCGTACCTTACTCTCTTTAGCTACTCAGAAAGGGTGGAAAGTTCATCAAATGGATGTGAAGACTACTTTCTTGAATGGAGACTTGAAAGAGAATGTCTTCATGTCTCAGCCAGAAGGCTTTCTTGTGAAAGGAAAAGAACAAAAGGTATGCAAGCTTGTCAAATCCTTGTATGGCCTAAAACAAGCACCTCGCGCATGGTATGAAAAGTTAACCAAGCATCTTTTGAAGTTAAATTTCGAACATTTTGATCTTAATGATGCAACAATGTTTATAAAGAAAGTTGGAAGATCTGTTGTGTATCTTGTGGTGTACGTAGATGATCTTTTGATGACAGGGAACAATGAGAGCTATATAGCATCGATAAAGAAAGATTTGAAAAATATCTTTGAAATGACAGATATGGGACATCTCCACTATTACTTAGGAATTGAAGTCACTCAACATCCTAAGTACATGTTCCTATCTCAGAAAAAATATGTTGGAGAACTACTAAACAAATTTTGCATGACAAAATGCAACCCTATATCTACTCCAATGGAACAGAAAATGAAGCTCGCATCAAGCGAAGGAAAAGAATTTGAGGATGCGACCAAGTATCGACAACTTGTAGGAAGTCTTATCTACCTTACAACAACTAGACCAGATATTTCTTATGTTGTTGGCATACTTTCAAGGTTCATGCATAAACCTGGTGAAGGATATTGGCCAGCTACAAAAAGTGTTCTAAGATACTTGAAGGGGACTCAAGACGTTGGACTCAAGTACTCTAAAGTGGATGACTTCAAACTTATTGGGTGCTCAGACTCAGATTTTGATGGCGATAAGGAGACATGAGTATCAACTTCTGGATAAACTATGAGTCTTGGATCAGCAGCTGTCTCATGGAGATCACACAAACAGTCAGTTCTGGCAGATTCAACAACAGAAGCAGAATATGTGGCTGCAGCTGAAGCAACGAAAGAAATAGTATGGTTCAGGAAGATACTTGAAGATTTGCAAGAAAAACAAAAGAACTCCACTCCATTATTGGTCGACAATACTTCTGCAATCAAGCTGGCTAAGAATCCTAGATTCCATGATCGAACCAAACACATCAACACAAAGTATCATTTGATTTGACATCATGTAGAGGCCAAGACAGTCCATCTTCAACATTGTTCCACAAATGATCAAATTGCAGACATCTTCACCAAAGCGCTTGGACGAGAAAAGTTTGAAAGATTCAAAAACATGCTCGTACATACGAACACCCCTTTGGATTAAGAGGGGGATTGTTAGAATATAATCCGTCGGGATTATATATTGTAAATAAATAAATAAAATTGTAGGAAGCCGAAAAGGCTGGGCGGAAGGTGAAACACAACCGTCATATGCATTGTATAAATATATGCATTAGCAAGGGAATAAAATGGAATTGGGAGTTATTACCTATCAAATAATAATAATAATAATAATAATAAATTGTGTGTTGAATAGTCACTTCACCATGCATGGTCGGTTGAATCAATTGATAAATAAAACAAATAATAAATAAAAACAATACTAAAGTGCAGATGTGTATAAAGTAAATATAATTAAAAGGTAAAATAAAAATTAAAAAAAATTATAAAATAGATAGCATAATAAGTTTATTGAATAAAAAATGAACCTTTACTTTGGGCGGGGGGATTGGCTTGGTTTGAGAGTTGGGTGAGTTCTAGGGAGACGCTCTGAGCAAGTGTTGGTGGAGTTCGGGGGCTGCAAACCCCCCGAGATCCATGGTGGTCGTTTTAGTTTGTGGTCATTCCTCTAAAGGGCTCGACGGAGGCAATAATGAGTTGAATGCAGAGAGGGACTGTAAGGAAAGGGGGCGAAGTCATATTTGGGGGGATGCCTCCAAAGGGCTCAATCAATCCCGGTATTCCAAATCCGATTGGACTCGATCCGTGGAAAGAAAAAGCCCTAATCGAAAAATTTGTAGGTGTATGGCCAAAGGAGAAGGATCTAGTTCAATGGATCGAGAGCACGTGGAAGCCGAAAGGCCACTATGATATTCAGTTAGGAGGAAAAGATTTCTTCACCATAATCTTCTTTAATCAGGAGGATTAGGGTAGAATCCTAGAGGGAGGCCCATATTTCTTTTTTTCTGCTGGTCTTTTCCTCTGCCCCTCGTGGGAGCGCTTCAACTCAGAAACAGAGGATGTAACTGTTTCCCCAGTTTGGATTAGATTGGTAGGGATCCCAGGGGAGTACTTGGACTTGGAAATCCTTTGAGACATTGGCAACTCGATAGGTGAATTTGTGGAGGTAGCCGAGCAAACTCAGATGCAGAGGTACATGGTGTTCGCATGCATATGTTTTTACATGGATCTTTCGAATGATCTCCAGGAGGATGTTAGCCTAAAATGGGATGATGAGGAGTGGATATAGCAGATAGAATGCAAGCAACTACCTTTTCATTGCTGAATCTGCCATGAGTATGGGAATTTTGAAAGGAATTTCCCAAGAGGGTCTCACGAAACGACAACCCCGAGGCATGAAGGAGAGAAACAATCCAGTGAGGGTTTCACCCAGGTAAAGAGCCAAAGAAGAGGCCAAAATAGTGGAGGCCAGCGAAATCAGAAGGATCTGTTGAAAAAACCTATGGAGAGAAATAATCCCCTCCAAGTTCTAGAGCAAGAGGGTGTGGGTATGGAGGAATCAGAGGACTGAAATAACAATCAGGAAATCCAGTCAGAGGAAGTGGGGGAGGAAACTAAATACAGAAGTATGCAGGATATCATGGTGGAATACGAGGTCAAAGAAATAGAGCTAGGAGACCTAGATCTAGATGCGATGGAGAAGGAATGCGAAAAGGAAGGAAAGAGTTATGTCCCCAGGGAGCAGATAGAACTTCTTTAGAAAGCTATAATAATCTCCAAAGAGTGTCAATAGTTGGGGATATGCGTGGAGCCCCAGAAAGGAAGCGAGAGGAAATCCCTGGAGGAAGAGCAGAAAAGAGGAAGGAAGTCAAACAAGCAAAGAATTGCAGAAATAGGAGTTCGGCTAATTGAATCAGGTCAGTACCCGATGATCTGGGTGTCCTTCTCTGAAGTAACTAAAGTTACCCAATGAAGATCATTTCATGGAATATTAGGGGGTGTAATCACCCGAGGAAGATCAGGACCCTAGCTAGAAAAATGAAACCAAAAAAACTAGATCTACTTTTTTTGCAAGAAACCAAATGCAGCTTCAATTCCTTGCTAAGGCTCAGCCAAAGAATATGGAAGGGAAGGAGCGTAATGGCAATGGATGCCAAGGGTATGGGGGGGGGGAATTTCCATCCTTTGGGATTCAAAGCTTGTTGACCTCTCAGACTGGTGTGCCATTCGCTTCTCCCTAATACTCCATTTTAAGATTTTAGATGCTGGCACAATGGGGACAATTGCCAATATTTATGGTCCTAGCACTTTCCCCTAGAAATGGGTTTTTATCAATCACCTTCGGTGGGTGTAATCCTTGGAGAAGGAAGGAATATGGATAGTAGGAGGATATTTTCACTTAATATCTACCCTCGGGGAAAAGAAAGGGGGGAGAAGAGTACCGAACAAGTTGCAAGAGGAATTCAAGGAGATTCTAGCCCAAAGCTCCCCAGTAGACCTTGAGATCAGAGATGGTTGGTTCACATGGAACAATAGGAGGGGAGGGGACCACCTT
The DNA here is from genome assembly GCA_001517045.1 of Pseudotsuga menziesii. Lineage (NCBI taxonomy): Eukaryota > Viridiplantae > Streptophyta > Pinopsida > Pinales > Pinaceae > Pseudotsuga > Pseudotsuga menziesii. The sequence goes on from LPNX010628145.1 coordinate 232,583, forward strand.
GTTTCCTCTAGGATGAACAAATTCCTGGTGTCATAATTTATCATGAGGGGTTCAGCTGATATATGGAAAAATGTTCTCCCAACTGCCGGCTTGGATCACTGGCCAATTAGCCTCAACTGGGAGTATAGGAATGCCTTCCTGCCTAAGAATTTTTTCTTTGAGCAGTTTTGGCTAGAACAAAAGGACTTTAAAGGTCCATTTCACTAATGGTGGTGGGAGATGGATATCACAGGAGGTACTAGAATGTACACTTTTTAAGAGAAGCTCAAGGATCTCAATGCCAGGATCCACACATGGAACAAGGAGGACTTTGGAAACATTTTTTCTGACAAGAAAAGGCTCATCCAAGACATTAAACTTCTCCGGGAGAATGGGATGGACCTGGGATGAGACATGGGGATGAAAGAAAAAGAAAAATATCTCCTCACTTAGCTAGAGGCTAGGGAGAAAGAGGAGGATATCTTTTGGAAGCAGAAATATCGGGTCAAATGTCTGTAGGAAGGAGAGAAGAAAACCAAATTCTTGCACAACTCAGTAGTTCATAATAGACTAGGCACGAAGATCCATAGAATAAGGTGGGCTAATAGGACCCAGGTGGAAACTAGGGAGGAGGTCTAGGTGGAACTACTGAGATACTTCAATGGCATAATGACCGAGGATAATTTCTCAATGGAGCAGGGTATAGCCCAAATCACTGCCCTAATCCCCAGAGTAGTGTCTAGGGAGGATAATAAGAAATTGAACAAATGCATTTCCGTGCAGGAGGTGGAGGAAGCTTTGAGCAGGATGGCCCAATGAAGGCCCTAGGCCCAAATGGATTCACCACTAAGTTCTTTCATTTTTTCTAGCACATGATCGTAGAGGAAGTTTGGGCAATCATTGAGGAATCTAGGAGTAAGTGAGGGGTGCTCAAGGCTTTCAATGTGACCTTCCTTTCGTTAATCCACGAAGGATAAGGGGCATATTCATTAGATAAATTCAGGTCGATAATTCTCTCCAATGTGATTTAGAAGATAATTACAAAGGTGATCACAAATTGTCTAAGGCCTCTCCTCCCTAGGTTTATAGGCCCAGAGCAGTTGAGTTTTGTGGAAGGAAGATAGATCCTCGATGGCATCACTGTAGTCCATGAGGTTACTCACTTTTTGAAATACACTAGGATCCCTAGTATGCTCATTAAACTTGACATATCTAAGGCTTACGACAAGCTGAGCTCGCATTATCTGGAGGCAATTTTGAAGGCTCATGGCTTCAGCCCAGAATGGGTAGAATGCGTGATGGCCTTAGTCTCCTCTCCATTTTATTCTATTCTTTTGGATGGCTCTCCGACACGATTATTCTCCCCCTCAAGGGGCATTTGGCAGGGGGATCTACTCTCCCCATTCCTCTTCATTCTAGCTACTGAAGGGTTAAGCAGGCTTATCTGAGTTCAGGAAGACACTGGTAGGATCAAGGGTCTAGTGCTTCATGAAGATATGGAAAAATAGACTCATTAGAAGTTCATGGATGACACGATGCTAATGGGGCACCCTTCAGTCCAAGAGGCTCACACCTTTAAATCATGTCTAATGCTCTTCGCTAAGGCGTTAGGTCTAGCTATCAATGCAGACAAGTCTTAGGTATTTTTATTAACACTCCCTCTTTCACTCAGTGAAATATTGGTAGGATTATGGGTTTCCCCAAGGGAACCATGCCTTCCAAATACTTGGGGGTTCTACTCGAGTAGGGAACCATTCGAAAAGTGTCAAGGCCAGATCTTCTAGAAAGGATTAAAGCTAGATTGGTAAGTTGGTCTCTTAAACCCTTGAATATGCCAAGCATATTGGTCCTTCTTAAATCAGTCCTCTAGGCCATGCCTGTGTTTCATTTTTCTGTCCTGTTGGCCGCTAAGTCTATCCTTCGAGAATTCTAGAGCATTCAAAGGAACTTCTTGTGGGAAGGGAGGGAAGCCAAGGCCAAATTCACATTGGTCAGCTGGGAGCAGGTCTACTGACCCAAAGAGAGAGGAGGACTTGGCCTTCGAGACCTCGAAATCATGGGAAAAATTCAGGAAACCAAGATATGGTGCTGGTGGTGAAAATATTTGCAGGAACCATGGGAAAAAATCAGGCACATAAAATATGTAAGGGATAGACATAAGTCCCAGCTGATAAGATATAACACGTCCCCGCAAGGTTCTCTCATTTGGAAAAAAGGCGCATTGGTGTGGCGTCAAATAATTTAGGAGCACGGCTCCTGGGAGATTAAAGCAGGGAACGTATCCCACTTCTAGGATGATTCATGGAATCAGCTTCCCAATCTTGGGAATGATCCTCGATGGTGGTACATTAGAGCCAAAGTTCTGGAGGAAAGCAGAATAGAAGTCAATCCATACTAGGAGATGGCATCCCGGGATGACCAACGTCAATGGGCAGCCCCAGTTAGAGGAGATGCCAATGTCCTGGAGGAAAATATTAGAGTCTTTATGGGGAAACTTCAAGAGCGTTGTATCCTACTTAAATAAGTGGACGATGTCCTTCACTGGGACTATTCTCAAAGAGGAACCTTTAGCATAAAGGAAACCCACAACATTAGAATTCTAATCCAAGAGGAGGAAGAGGAGATCTGGGGGGAAATTTGGCAAACCAACCCTTGGCCAAAAGTGGCCACCTTCTATTGGCTTGTGGTTAGATGTAGAATTCTAACGGGGGATAATTTACGATGGAGGGGGATTCAAGGTCCGTCTCAATGTTTCTTATGTTCATGTTAAGAGGAGAGAATGAATCATCTGCTCAACTCTTTCTCGTTAACCTCAGACCTTCGGGATAGAGGAGCTCAACTATTCCGCATAAGTAATAGAAGTAGAGGAGATCCCGGTAGAACCCTAAAAGACTGTCACCTAAAGACCTTCAAAAATAATATTCTACGCACCTGATGGCAATCTTTTCCATGTAGCATCATGTGGGTCGTCCGGAAGGAGCGCAATGGTAGGATCTTCCGTGATAAGCACAATTGTTTACAAGTTGTCTGGAAAGCCATGACTTCGAGCCTCCTGGAGGCCATTCACAACATGCAGTGGAGCGAGGATGACAAAGAGTTTTTAGGTTCTGAAAAGAGAATAGCGGAGGAGTGGGGATTGAACAAGGCCACTCTGGATTGCTTTCATGAGAGGATCACGACTTGAGACATCTCTAGTCCCAACATGTGGCTCCCTGCCCCTCCGCTGGTCTTTAAGCTAAATTTTGATGGTGCGGCCAGGGGAAATCTGGGAATGGTAGGATTTTGGGGAGCTTGTAGAAACACAGAGGGATAAATTTTGCATATATTCTTTGGGTCGATTGGGGAAGATACCATTAACTCAAAAAAAATGGAAGGCATGCTCCAGGGGGTTAAGGTTGTCATTAGGAACAACTGGCTACCTGCAATGGTGGAAGGTGACTCTCTCATCCTGGTGCAGATGGCCAAGCAACTAATCATTGGTCGATCAATAGAAAAGGTATCATCGAGCTGGCACCTTTCTAGGAGATTGGAGGTTCTTCATGGCCTCATTCTCTCCCACACAGCCGTGTCTTTTCATCACATGGGACAAGAGGCAAACCAGATTGTCAATATGATGGCGAATAATGGAGCCTGTAGATCAGGCAGGCTGGAGGACTTCGAGGCAGAATAGTGGCCTCTTAGATGTCGACAGCTCGTAGCTCTGGATGTAAGCAGAAGAGGACAGGTGATGGTAGCCCTGATGGAGGATCAAGACAGGGACAGGAGGCATAATGAGGCGACTGGGGATCTAGTCGAGCAACACATGTAGATATGCAGCTCAAGATTATGGTAATCTAGGATGAACCTCAAAGCATTAATCTAGAGTGCTTCGACAGGCTTCATAGGAATGATGAGATATGTTTTTCCATAGGATAGTGATCCAGAAATGACAATGGGAATGATGTTGCACATCGTGCCAAGTACAGAGGAGTGTTATTGTAGTATATGGGAGATTGAAAACTCATACATAATCATTATCATGGCCATTTTAATTGATCTTTTTAATCTTACGGTGAGTGTTGGGTGCCTTATCTGCACATTTAGAGACAAGAGCATCAGGTTGAGTAGCTACCAGAGGGTTGGAAATCTGAGAGACTTGAATTGTAAGTGCGCAAGGAGGGGAAAAGGGAGGCAAAAAATGGCTCCGCCAAGGGCTGGTCTTGGGAAGGCGAGTGTGAGCAGTGTGGAAACTAAGTGTCAAGACAAGGGGAAGCTCAAGACCCAAGGTGGCAAGGGAACAACCACTAAGAATCAGCTACATGCTCAAGCAATGACTGATTTTTTTAAGGACTGAATCTCGTTATTAGCGTGCTAGGCTACGAAAGGAATTCAGAAGGCCTTGTGGGATCAAGTTTCAATAATTCCCATTGAGATGGTATGGAAGGAGGTTGAAGGATGGATCTTTGACCCGAGCTCAACGGCGGGGAGGTCCTCGGCCCATGACCGCTTTGTCATGCTGTATTGGGTATTAATCAACCTAGTAGCTCATCCATCCATAATTTGGAAGCTAAAGTGGAGGAGGTGTTGGCAATGAGGGAAGGAGACTTTGAGTCATCCAGAGTATGGAAGGAGCACAATGATGAATCCCAGTCTGTGAGTCGAAATATTGAATCCCTTTGCAAGGATTGCAAGCTAATGCATCTCAAAGTGGACCAGATTGTTGTGCGTGCTAGAATTTCTTTGTTTAGTCTGGATTTGGATCAACGCGCGATTGGTGGCCTCAACCGCTGGGTGGATGCTCATTTCCAGGATGGTGTTAGCATCTTCCCCTAGCAGAGGGGAAGCCCTTCAACATAGCATTCGGGATGCCTGCAGCATGGCCCCTGCTTTGGCCTCGGGCAGAAGGTAATGCCTTAGTTTTTCAGTGGTTTTCTGTGTTCAGCCTCTTTCTCGTCTGTTTATATGTTAGGTTGTCAGTTTCAGATAGATTGAGTTAGGATGGACCTTTGCAGCAATGCATGTATCTTCAGGATTGAACCCTGCGCAGTTGGGGATCTCCCTCTTCTGGGTTGGGAAATTTTATGGTCTGAATCGATGTCGTAGGGGCATGGCCGGGGAGGGATTGGGCCGTTGTAACCCAGTATTGGGTCTTACCATGTAAAGGGGGTTTTCTACAGTAATACAATGCTTTTATTTACAAAATAAAGGGTCTGTTTGAATCAATGGCTAAATAAAATTAATAATAGAGTATAGTTGTCCATAGAATAGATAGAATTAAAAGGTAAAAAAAAGATGAAACACAAAGTTAATAAAATAGATAACATAATAAGTTAAAATGAATAAATGTATATATGTATAACACAATAAAAATGGATGTTTGCAAACAAGAATTCGAGGTTGTAATATAACTAATAAGAATAATTTAATTGCCATATAAACAGGCGTGTTTTAAGAGATTTTGTTCATATACTTCTGTAAAATTTAACTTTGAACAATTATTTTTATTAAATATATTTATGTATGTAAGAGTGGTTTTTTATTATAGATATTTATGTATGTGATAGTGATGTCTAATCAAATTATAAATTACCATGAATAGAGAAGGATAAGTTTGAGCCTGAATTTAACAAAGAGGATAGGTTGAGCATGAATTTAATTTTTCTTTTGTTTGGTTTGACATACTGACTTTTAAAATTGTGACAATTCTAAGGTAGGTGATAAATCCATAATACACTAGAAGAAAGAGAGATTCAAAGGTGTGTTGCTAGTTTTGATATCTATGTAAACTAACTATGTTGTCATTTTTTACTTTAATGCATATTGAAACTTTACTCTTAGTGGGGACTAAAACTTTGTGATGTGAAACTCAATTATGATTGGACTGGACGGTGGAACTTCTTAACTATACAGTTTAACAATTATCAGACTTAATCAAAATTGTAATCCTGACGACTAAGGTGGTGTGTTTTCTTTGAAAAAATTAAAAATAGAATAAATTGTAGTTAACTGCAAAATGTCACCGATTCGACAAGATTATAGCAATTCCATGGATCATAACATATTTATGGTATTAATAAAGATTCATACATGTTTGAAACATCATGACAAGTAGAGTGTTCAAAACCCTTGATGTCTAAAATGTTGTTTTTCTTGTCAACGCGTGATGATTTGTAGTTCCACTGGATTCCACGCATCTTGCTACCAAATGGATTTCAAGGACTAGGAGTAAAGGAGAAAATGGTGCATAGCTAGTTACATGTTTAAGACTACCTCCTATCTTGATGATTAGTATAAGTGTCCACTAAAAGAAGCCTTGCAATTGCATGGAAACTAGTTGTCCTATCACTAGCAGACAAGGAAATTAATGGTTTAAGCTAAACTGGAATTTGAAGTTACATCTAGTAAGGTTGGGGAGAGTTTTCCCTATGTATGATAAGTTTTGCAACACTCTGTGGTCATAATAACGCCACTTCTTGATGTGGTGTAAGCTCCTCCTATAACCAAAGGTGTATGTTGGGATTTAGATCAAAGTCAAATGATGTAATGCAAAGTTATTTTCTTGTTAACCAGTGCATCTCCAAGTAGCTTCAAGTCCCTTACAACAAGCACGATGTACCTCTTTGTATTTCTTTCTTTACATACTAACTGAAAGCCATCCAGTAGAGACTATCTAAATTTCTTGACCTACTGCTATCCTGGATCCATCTTATTCTCAAACTGATAATTACCTGCTGGGACCTCTATATGGGTGCAACTGGGAAGGTGGTTACCTTTACTTGTTGGTTCTATTTTTCTTAATTTGATCTTATTCAGAGAAATAGATTAGGAGCACCCTCATGGGTATAAAATTTGATTTCTATTTATTTTATTTTTCTATTAAGAAAATAAACTTAGTTTTTTTAATGAATGCATCAAATTAATCATATTTAATTTATTTTTCAAATAAATCGTATACATACCAATATATGTTCATGATTTTGATTCATTTGTCCTTGTACACACAACATTTGTACGAGTCCATGTTCATGATTGTGATTCATTTGTCCCAGTCACAGTAGTCTCCTCGATTAGAGGTTGGAAAAGGTTGTTCTAGTTCCATGTTTGAGCTCCATATGAGGTTGTTCGAGCTTGTGAAAATTCAAAAACAAGTAGAATAAGTGCCATGAGATGTGCACTGCATGTAGATAACATGATTCCTAAAATCTAGATGCACTAACATGCAGTGCTAGAACTTGGTCAATCACACCAACAATAATGGTAACGATCATTTTAGCATTACTTTTAGAGGTATAACATGGCTTTGTAAAATTTATCCCCTTAACTCATTGAACAATTGAAACTTAGGCCATCATACATATTTAAAATAATAAATATTTATTCTTTGAAAGGAGTCAAAATAAGAGGTTAAATTCGTTAATTGGTAAGGAAAAATCTTCTGCAATATGATTGCATGAGGAAAATCGCACATATTAAAAACTTAGGAATATTTCCATTAATTATGTGCCATATTAATGAGAAAATCGAAAGTTGATTACAATAGTCTATGCTAGCCTGAAGGCAAGGAATAATAAAATAACAATAGTTAAGACAAAAAAAAAACAATATAACATTCTTTTGGTAAGTTTTTATGTGTTTCGAGTTAAATCAAGTTCATAACACAGTGAGAACTTGTCTTCTTCTCAAACTATGTATGGTGCAGTTAATATTTCTTGGTTTGTTTTTCTTGAAGCAGTCATGTGATACTTCAAAACAAGGAAATAAATAAGAGAAAAATCAAATTTTATGAAGAATCTAACTAGTACCAATAGTGTGAATCATAAGCATTATCCTCACCAAGAAACAAGCTTGATTGGATTACCGAATGCTATGCATGTACAGATATAGGCAAGTAACATTATATCTTGTTTAGTTTCTTGCATTAACGTTGTCTTGTGATGAATTTGTTTGGATTACTAACAATATGTTCAATGTCAATTTTTTTTAGTTTCAGATAAGGGATTGATCACAAAACATAGTTGTGATTATTAGGTAAATACTACTTTTAATGAGAAATAATTGTTTAACTAAATATTAATTTTTTAGATTCATTTTTTCTTCTTCTGTGGTAGTCATTTCATCTAGCCTGGTCATAGTAACAAGCAATACCAAAAACTATAACTAAAGTTAATAATATTTTTCTAGCTTTTTTCCTTCTCTGGTCATCTATGCAAATGAATTTAATGGAATTTTGTATGGATATAAATTTTTTTGTAGGTATCGGTGTGCAATTTCCATTATTCAATACTTTAACACATTTCACCCACAATATATAAATATAGTTTACAATCAAGAGATCCATACACTTTATTACACATTCGAAAATCAAACATATTTTCTCTCGAGGTCATTTGTATGTGGAAGTAAATTCAATTTGAGAAAGGGGATTACTTGGAAGGGCATTCGCATTCACTTGATATGACTATGGATGCGTTGGATCTGATATGGAGAAGGATCCATATGGGGTAGAATTGAAGCCATTCATAAGATTGATAAAAAAAATACCAAATTTAATAAAACAGTGTCATAATGATATCTTTTTCATTTATAACTTATTCATTTTCGTAGTTTTATTATCAAAATCAATGTTTGGGTAGTTGGAAAGGAATGTAAAAAACTGTTGGGCGCTCTGCCCAAATCAAATCCACCTTTTGAATGTTGATTCCAAAACAAGAGTAGGATGACAATTGCAAGAGGTATCACCCAATATATATATCAAATGATCTCTATAAAATAATCACCAAAGTCATAGATAAATGATTGAAGCCTCTTCCATCTAACCTTATATATCAATAGAGAATGAAATATCTAGAAGGAAGAAAAATTATGGATGGCATAATCTAGGGACATGAAACAATACATCATCTACATTATGTTAAACCCTGATATGTCTAAATCATTTAAAAATATCAACTAATAGTTTAGGAAGCATATCCTCTCACCTTTTCAATTTTCATAAAAATGGAAAAATTGGATTATCTCACTAATCTCTAGTGATATTTTCTCTACATTGTAATAAATGATCCCCCTCGATAAAATTAAACCCTCCCAGAGGCATTTCATAGCTGCGACCTTTCTCTACTTATCCCTTTATTCCTATGATAAAGGGGCTAAAGGGGCTAGGAAGAGCTATAAAAGTTGCAATGTTTGAGGGAGATATGAAGGGGATGAGATTCCATGGAAATGATGACATCTTATTAGATTTGTAGTTTGTGGATGATACCATGGTCATGATATCTCCCTTGGTCAATGAAGCTAAAGACATCAAGAACATACTTTAGTTTTTTATGGAAGCTTCATACACTAGAAAACCTTGGTAAGTCCCTTTTACACCCAAAAAATGTCCTAATGCTCCAATCCCCTAAAGTCGCTCGCCAAAACCTCTATTGGGGCCTTAATGTTGACTCCTAAGAAGTCTAACACACCTTGCTTCCTAGAACAGGGCATCAAACAAGACTGTCATCTATTGTCCATGAGCATAAGGCATATGTGGTGACTGTCACATGACCACAAAGAGTGTCTTCTCACTTATCTCTCTTACAAGAAGCGCAAGAATTCAAAAAATGGAAAAAAAGAGAAGATTCAAGAAGTTGATTGGTGAAATATCTCATGGAGGATGATACTAACTACTTTGGAAAGTTGGAACTCGACCTTCTAACCCTTAGGGATCATTCTCTACCTTCCTCCAAAAATATCTCAATCCATTTGGGATTCCTTTGGCCTATAAAAGTAAGCTACATTGACCATATGATGGAGAGACCAAGAGATCATCCTTATGTTGTTGGATTCAAGTCTGCTATAGGAGGAAAAGAGAGAGTGGTTGTGAATTAGAGGTTTCATAGTTTGTACTGTGTGTGTGAATGAGTCAAAGATATTGTAAAAGAAAATATTCGACATCAAGGATTTGGTTGCGGCTTTCTTTTCTCATCTTTAATACAAAAGTTTTTCCTTTTCCCATAAATGATTTGTGTTAATATTGATTGTTTATTAGTATTCTGCTTGATCATTAGTATAGATCATTGATTTATCTTGTTTCTCTCATTTCTTGTCTTGTTTTTTGTGTTCTTTGCAGGTTTAGTTGACCGCACAAGTAGCTATAAAACAAGGACAATCTTCCACACTTAAGCGAAAGAGAGCTTGACATTCAAGTAGATCAGTCATCTAGGGAAAGGATATATTGTTGTGTCCTTTTGTTCTAGACTTGCACCATGTAGGCTAGGGGAACAAACTATTTCCACACTAATTGAAATATTCCCCCTAAGAGCCCCAACATTTCTTTATTAACTTACCTATCTCACCATTCAAAATAGTATATCAATAATACTTTGTATTCAAATAAGTCTTCTTCTAGCTAATTACCCAAGTGATCCTATAATTGAATCATCTTGTAGTAATATCTCCTTGGAAGAAATCATTTCCAAACTAGAGAAATGACTACGAAGATGGACTTTTAGATCCCTCAACTTGGCTAGTCACCTAACCCTCATTAAATATTATTTTCAAACCGTGTCATCTTATCTCTTATCTAGTTTTGTATCTCACATGTTTTTCCTCAAAGAAATGTGTAATCTCGAAAGAACCTTCTTGTGGGGTGGCACCAAATTAAAAATAAAATGTGTCATGGTAGCATGCAAGAAGGTTTTCCTCCCAAGTCCTTTGGTGGAATATAATTAAGAGATCCCAAAAATGAAAAGTCAACATTATTGGCCACAACATGGTGTAGATTGTTTAATGCCCCAAGTTTTGAGTTGGAGTGTGATAAATCAAATTAAGTAAATGATGTGAATATGTTACTATGGGTTTCCAATGTGTGGCTCAAAGAAAATTCCCAACTAGTGTATGTCTAGGAATGTATAATGTGAATATTTACATATGGACCACATGGTTTCCATGTCATGCTATTTCAGAATCTTTGTAAATATTATGTCAAAATATTGATAAAATGGTCCAAGATGGTAGTGTAAAAATATCTAGACGATATATGATTCCACTAGATGGGAGAGGAAAGGGACTATGGGAGAGAAAATCTTTTATTTCCAAGTGTGAACCTTAGAATTCATCCATTTTTATAGACGTTCATTAAATGGTCCAATTAATTCATTTCGACCATTAAATGGAATCATTAAGTGCAGGTGTGAGGCCGGTGGGGAATGTTTTATCATGTAGTATGGAAGCATGGATGAATATTCTCTTGAGTATTGTAAAATTCATCTATTTTATTCTAATAAGTTATGTTAGTTGTATTATATTCATCCTAGCATATCCTTCGAAGCCTATAATCCTCTTTTCTCATTAATGTTTGACAATAGATTCTACACTAGGAATAATTCGTTTTCATTTTGTTCTTCATTCCAATGCCATTACCATTACTAGACTACAAAATAACTAGAAATTTTAAATTGTGATGGAAATTTGCATATTTGAGAAAATAGAGATGGTTGTAGGTGAGCATACAGGTTGGGAAAGCTAGGAACCTTTTCCAATTAAGTGTTTTTTTCTCATAAATGCTTGAAAATCCATGGAACAATGTTATGGGACTCTTTCAAACAACACATATTGGACTCTTTTTGCACACACTAGTAATCACTTCAAGGTGGTATTTTTAGAGGGAACTGGGGAACAATGAAGGGATCTTTGTTCACTGTGTTTTGTGGGGCAGTAGAAAAGAGTTCCATGCTAGGATGACTAAGTGACATCCCTATAAATGTTGAGTGGATGGGATGTTTGGTGAAGCATGAGAGTAAATGGGTTTCGGGACGAGAGAGAGAATATTGGAGGTGTTTACTTTTCCTTAGCGGCATCATATCCCAAATTGGGGGTTGTATCTACAACTATTACCTATGCTATGGTGGAAAACGACTCTTACATAAGCAACTTCTTGGATCTTGTTGTTAAAATATACACAAATGTTAAAATGTTTTATTTTATGCATGTGATAAATATGCTTGTTTATGCATGATATATGGCGATAGAATTTTAAATTATGATTTCTTTTACATTCATGAATTTACTTATGATTTTCTTATTTATGGATTCAAATTATGGCCCATGTAGAAAAGTTTATAAATAATTCATAATTACTCCCTCCTTTAGTCAAATCAATGGATGGGACCATGAGAGATGGCTCGAGAAAAATTATGTTATTTTGAGAAAATTAGGGAAACAAAAATATTCTTTAGACAATGAGGGTCATGAGTTTATTCAAATAATGAAAATAAAAATGGTTATGTTATGTGGATTTCACCCCGGGAGAATTGAAATTTAATGAATAATCACTATTTTTGGGAAATCATAGATGGTAAAACAACTCTCTTTTGGGATGATGCATGCCAAAATATCCCAAATTTAGGTGAATGACCTAAGGACCAAGAAATAAAAAAATATGCAATTGAGGACATAAAATCTGAAGTTTTCCTTCATTGGGAATATTCCATCCGTGACTCCCATTTGAAGGCTCTCCTACATAAAGAAAAATGTGAGGTCGTCAACAATAAATAGAGAAAGGATAAATTTTGGTGATTTATTTAGGAATGAAAACTAAAGCGTAGGAAAACCCCATATAAACTCCGATGATGATAGAAGTAAATATGTATCTTTAATATGAAATAATATTACTCCATGATTGCAACGAACTTGAGGAAAATCAAGCCAAAGTTTGGAAAAATATCCAAAATAGAGTCTTTCACTAAAATGATGAGCCTTCCTATCAACCTTCCCTTTTTAGATGGATTAATAAATATTGAAGCAACATAAGATCAACAATTACAAAATTGATAAAGGTCTCCCACACTCCCATCTTAAATTGAGTCTGGAAACTTCTCCCAAGATTTCTTCTATGTTAAATCTAGAAGGAGCATAAGAAAATAATATTCAAGGACTGCATTATGAACAATCACCAAGTATCTTATAGAATTATGGTATGCATTATGAACACCCTTCAAACTACCTAACGGCCAAATGTAGATTGGAAATCGAAGGAAAATGAAACTTCATCATGTAGAAATGGAAACTAAAACCCAATAGTTCAGTTGCAAACAACATCTCTAAACAAATCATGGCTTTGATCACAAATAAATTGTTTACCATCGACTATGTTTTCAAAAATTAGATTTCGACGGATCATCAAAAGGAAATCTAATTTTCTCACTAATACCATCCCATGTCCATTGAATGACTAATAATGCGGATAATTTCTTAGTCAAGGAATTAGTGGATGTGCATTGGTGTCCAAACGTGAACTTAAGTTTTTTAACTATCCCTTCAAAACTCTCTAATGATGGTTGTACATGGAAACAGGAGGAGACCTTAACAATAGGCCTTAAAATGAATATTCTACCAATCCAAGAAAATAAGGCTACATCAATAAACATCACATGGAATCGTGAGGGTAACATTGACCTATTATTGAGTAGTGAGTGTCATTAGATGGTTTTGAGTAGTATGTATGTGCCTTAAGGCGTTGGAAATATTCCTAGTAACAATACCATTCAATAGACCTTAAAGAGTTAATTGAGGCATTCATATGATGGAAAATTGATTGAATAACCATGCACTTATTATCTAACATATTAATTAAACTATGTATAGGTCCTAGAGCATTGGACATTCCCGGGTAAAGTAACAAAGCTAACTAAAAATATATCCAACATTCTGAAGCAAATGTGTGGACGTTAATAAAGAACAATTATACATTTTAAGATTTTTATGCAGGTTTTAACAATATTCAACATTCTTAAAAAAATGCATGGACACTAAAGACTTCTCATAAATAATCCATGTATAAATTAAATTAATGGAAATACTATATTTTTACTAAGCATTTAGATTTCATAACAAATAGGTATGTCAAATTGATTTCTTTAAAGGTTTTCTTGGATCCCAAATAAATGACTTATATTGTATAATTTGGAGTACATTAGTAAGTATGTTTTTTCTGGATTGTGGGAGGATGATACTGTCCAAAGTGATTTAATGGAGGATGATAGTGTCGAAATTGATTAATGGACATCATTACAAATTCTAAATTAACAATTTTATAAAAACAAAAGACTATAAGAAAAAAATATTAGTTAATGCATGGATAATTGATAACTTATGCATGGGTAAATCCTAGTTGATGCATATATAAAGGGAAACGGGAAACTTGTGGCAGAAAACTCATTCAACTAGGAGAAGGATGGTGAGAACATGTAGATCAGGTATAGACAACTAGTGATTACAACTACCTAGGTAAAACATGTAACATATAACTTGTTCAAAGTGCTTCAGTTATTCCCTATTTGTGTTCTTGTATTTGTTTGTCATATAAATAGCTAATGGATCACTTAAATAAAAGTATGATAATAAAAATTTTTAATTTGAAGATGATTTTTGAATTTAATCATTATTACTATGGTGGTGGTGAATATTTTGATAAACTACTACCCTTTAGAAGTTTAGATATTTATATAAAACACTTTTAAAATAACTAAAATACTTGTGTAAATAAGCATTTATATTTTACAATTTGGATATAGAGGAATACAAATCCTCATACTAAATTTAAGGCGAGGCACAACAAATGTGTGGTTTAGATTGATAACAAGGATGACATCAGGGTAAATCAAGGTAATTCATAAAAAAGGGTAATACTCAGAATAGAAAAGGTGGTGTGGATGTTTATTAAGGAGGTGGAAGCTTTTGCAAATACACCTTGCCATTTCCCTCTTTTAATTGTGTCTAACTGCTTTGGAATTATCACTCGGTCTTCATTCATTCAAACTATTTAACGGAACCTTCGTTCATGGTATATTTATAAATACCCCTCATTTTGGACCGAACTATTTCAATTCTTGACCTCGTGTTTTGGAACCCGGACAATTTTATCTAATATAAAACGGTGAAATCATAATTTATTGAAAATGATTTTCTACGATGTATTATCATTAGGTTTTTCATATGGCTATGGAAAATGAAACGAACCAATCGATATATATAGTTTCTTTCGATGTAATAAGGGAGGCGATATTCATTGGCTGGTGGCACGAGAAAATATCGTACAACTATTTGAAAAGGTAAGTTTAGAATTATATTTTAGTTCCTATATGGTAATATAACTATATAAAGCTATCCATTTAATCGTAATTTGCTACTAAATGTGGCGATCATAAGTGTAGACTGCATATTAATTTTTAGTCCATGGTTGATTTTTTCATAGACTAAGTTTGGGGCTTAATAAACTAACATTTAGAATCATCATGACTGCAACTCCACCAAAAGTACTCCCAATATCCAACTTATCAGAAATGTTCTTTTAAGCTACTTCGACTGGTGGTTGTCTTGTCAAATTTCCCTCATCCCCACAAAAGGATACACATCGAAGTTGGACTCTATTACCTGCTATTGCATAAATATGCGTTTTTAAGTACATTAGAAATCGTAGGACAGCTCTAGCAATTATGTGGATCTTTCTCTCAACTTCATTATGGTTGGACTTACTCATTTTCATATGATGGCTTGTATTTGAAATTACAAACAGTGATGAAATTAATGTATTTGATGTTTTATTTTTTAACAATCAAAATCACAATTTTTCAAGAGTATATCTAACAGCTTTTAAGTTAGATATAACAATAACTTGTGTTGTGATTTAGTAGGGACTGAGACGTTTGGAGAAATGAGATGAGACTTTTGGAGAAATGAGGGTGAGCTATTAGAGCCTTGTCACAACAAGCCAATGAGCAATCCTAAGCGGCCTATTTTGAACATGTTTCTCATAGTAGAAACAATGATATAGAAATGATAAGATGGCAATATGGTTGCTCTACAAAAGTTGGGAACATTTTGTAACGTGTTCTTTGGTCGAAATAATAAGCGAATCAAAGAAGGTATTTTGAGTTTCTATAGAAAATAAAAATGAACTATTTGATGACATTGCTCCCACGCAGGGAATATAGTCTGTTACAAGGATTTTGTAGTGCTTCATCGATTCACATAAAAATAAACTATTTGATCACATTGCTCGCCGGGAATATAGTCTGTTACAAGGATTTATAATGCTTCATCGATTCACATAGAATTTCCATCCGTGTCCATTACTCTTTCGATACAAATCATGTTCTCTTGCTTTCTCTCATAACCAAGGAAAAAAATGGGTTTTTGACAATTTAAGTGGACAATCAAATGCTTGAGAGGAGAAATGCTTGTAACACACTTTCTCCCTATAGCGCAATGCGATAATTTCAACCAGAGATGTGGTTAACAAAACTTTTAGCTTTGGTCAATTGTTTTAGGTCGTCATCATTATTTACCAATATAAATATTTAAATATTAAATATTAATTTTAACATCATATTGTTAATATAAGTTAGGATACAAGCCATTTAATAAGACTGTAGCAAGTATACTGGATCTCAAACAATTTTGGCGGAAATAGACAAACCGTCCATTTTATGAAAGAGTAAACCCGGCCATAATGGATTGAAATCTCATTGACAGATACACGTACTTGCAAGAGACATCCAATGATTTCACGTGTAATTAAATGCGTATATTTATGCAATAGTAGGTAATCCTGTCCAACTTCGATATGTACCATTTTGTGAAGAAGAACAATTACATCTACTACCACAGGAAATTTGATAAGATAGTCACTAGTTGAACAAACTAGTGACTATGTTCACAATAACAAATTTATCACACTGTCTTTAACAAACATATATGTTGAAGACATGGATCAATAGCCAAATCAATGATCCAACAATGAAGTCAATGGTTGACTTAGCTTGTAGCGAAGTGAATGATCCGTTGGATAGCTTTAACGTACATATTTTTTAACCTCAAGTCTTTCATCTAGTTACTAGCAAAAACTACTTAAACACAGCTAGAAAATTAAAACATTTTTATACTAAAAATAAAGTAGACTGTATCTGAATGCATGATCCGATCGTCAGTTCTATACTTTGCACAATTTCTCTAATAAAGACACATACCATTTAAAATTCTAAGTTTAGACTTTGAATTCATCGCGGTTGCATAAAAATATAATTCGTTATAGGAAATTACTGAAACCAATTCCTACAACATAAAAATAAATGATCTAAGTTACAACGAGCTTGTAAAGGAACCTAACCGGAGGAGGATCTGTGCTTCTGGTGAATCTTGACATGCATATGCAAATTCGTAAACGACGCGTTGCCTCCTTCCCCTCTTAGTAGTACCATAGGGCTGACATACCCGTTGCAGACATATATCTATAGAAATATATATACACATTTATCTATATAATAAAAATATATACACAAATAAACTTCACACTCATAGACCAGACCAAACGAAAACGCAAGCAGCCCTTTTAAAAAGGGTGGGAGGAAATGAAGAAGGCCAAGAGATTCACGAAACCCAACGGTCATGTTCGAAGGTAACGGCTTTTCCATTAACGGAAGTTAGTGGACTGCTCGATCACGCTTCATTTCACAATGTTCATTAAACTATGTTTGTGAAAATATAATGTTCATTAAATTATTATTTATTACAAAGTGGAAATATCCATTTCATTCCGAAATATTCTAGTTGTTATGAGATTTGAATTTGACAATATAATTTCTGGTGAAATTGAATGGCGGCAGCGCTGAGGTTTGAACTTCAACCGCGGTCTCCTTTCATTAATCAAAACTTTTTAAAAAAAACAAGTAAAATAATGATAATAACACATTCCGTGAGGGAAATGATATAGTATACACAGCTCCCTAAATATATAATATACATTACATCAAGCCCTTAAGACAATTATCGAGAGACTACTCCATATTTAATGAAATCATGAACAATCTCCTTAAATTGCTTTCACTAAAATGTTACATTGTTTACTTCATTTACACGAAAGTAGAAATTGCAGCGATTATATATTTACAATATATTTCTGAATTACAAAGACAAAATCTTTTATTAATGTTATGGCATTTCCAATTCGTCCAATGCTGAATTACAAAAAAAAAATATTTTGTTAATGTTATTGTATTTCCTATTCGTCCGTGGAACCGATGTCTTTCAATTCCCAATTGGCTCACTTAAGAGTCCGTAAAACACGATTTTATGAGCAACTCTATGAGAGTATGGAGTTCACCTCTCGCCATATTTATTAAGTTATGTTTTGTTGTGTAAGTTAAGATGTTTGGTGAATTGACATTTATGAATTAAATTAAATTAGAATCATAATTTTTAAGGAAAAAAAATCAAGTTTTTTTCTATATAGAACCAAGCTTTGTAAAAGGGAAAAAATTCAAGTAAAGTTTGAGTCTATATATACTTTCATTATTCTGTGGGGTAAATATATATTATAAATCCAGAATTGAGTACGCTATCTACGCTACGATTTGCACTGTGTTCACTTGACGTCGTCAAGTGATAGTTTACTCTGTTACCCATCAGTGAGACTTCAGTTCGCCTAGCTTCTAAACAAGTATTATTCTAAACAAATATTACTTGAAGTTCGATTGAAAGTGAGCTGTTATTGTTATCCGTTTGTCAAGGATTTTAGCTTGACCATCTCCCCATGTGATGTCAACATTGTTCTATTAAACTGTCTGTTCATTTTAGACCCTGTATGAAGATGATGCACACATCATTATATTTCCAACTTCCCATTTAAAATCAAAGTCATAAGTTCTTTTGTGATCGAGTTGAGATAAAAATCTATACATTCAACATTTTCTTTGGAATTTTGCTTATCCAAAGCCTTTTGATAGTAGAGAGACAGAGGAATTATAGCCAATAATACAATATTATGATATTAACTTCCCATACAATATCATGAATCATGATACAATATCAATATTACAGCAATTACAACCATCCCTTTAATGCTAAGGCAATGAGTTTAAGCTTTATGCATTTTAAAAGGACCTTACCCAGTATATTGTTAGAGGTTTATGCATTTTAGTTCACCATCAGAAATTGGGAATGCTTGCAAAATTTGTAGTTTAACAAACAATTTGTATTTTGGGAAGTTCAGCATGCATAAAAGGACTTTACCCACTATACTGTTAGAGATTTATGCATTTATTTCACCATAGAAACTGGGAATGCTTGCAAAATTTGTAGTTAAACAAACAATTTGTATTTTGGGAAGTTCACCACTTTATAGCATTTTGGTTTTCTTTATTTAATGTTTTATTGTCAGAGAAAATATAAATTACTGTTTTGATTCTATGGGTTTTTCGACATTTTTCCGAGGAGGTTGCACTAGTGTTTTGATGAAATGGGTTCCTTCCATTGATTGTCTTCTGAAAACCCATTTCCTTTACAGTAATGAAGGATTTACTGTGCGGGTTTTGTACAATTTGTTATGTCAAGCAAACTTATCTAGAATGAATTATGGGTTTCTTTTCTTCTATTTTACTAAAGGTTATTCTTTCTATTTTACTGTAGGTTATTCTTTGGTTGCCATCTCATTTTTATAGGATTTGGACTACTCTTATTTCTACCTTAAGAAGACTTCAAGGCCTAGAGCTAATTTTTTTGGATTCATTCTTTCTTCTATGAATTCCATATTCCTATTTTGGGTGTGTTTTTTT
Organism: Pseudotsuga menziesii; assembly: GCA_001517045.1. NCBI lineage: Eukaryota > Viridiplantae > Streptophyta > Pinopsida > Pinales > Pinaceae > Pseudotsuga > Pseudotsuga menziesii. The sequence goes on from LPNX010628145.1 coordinate 252,130, forward strand.
TACTTTTTTCTATAAATTACATTTAGATTTTGTTAAATTGTTTTAATAAAAAATTCACCTACCTATGAATTACACAACACAACATCATGGGATTTAAAGATTCAGAGTCTAACAATGCATCACTCCGAATAGAAGATTTGGCTCTCGAGGTGTGTCATTTTTTTTCTTGGACAAATCCAATGATCAGTCAACGTTGAATGATAGTTACGAACATTTCCACGAATGATAAATATACCCAATCTCTTTTGTTTTTTTTCCATGTTATCCCATGGCACATTCAAAGTGACACATTTCCTGGAATGATAAATATACCCAGTGTCTTCTCTTTTTTTCCATGTTATCCCATGGAACCATGGAACATTCAAAGTGCCATGAACATGGGATTGGATTCTTTTCCAAAATTCAGTTCATCCTTTTCAATTTCCGCAGGGATGGAATTCTTGTTTTCAAACCAGTAACCCACCCTGCGGCAGTCCCATTGCCCTGAGCTAAAAACATTCAAAATGTCATGGAATCAGCTTGTTTCAATGGAGTAAGATGTACGATGAATGAATGCGGGAGAAGTTTCAAGGAAGGTAGGTTAACGAAGTAAGCTATTACTAAACGGCATAAGGTGGACCTCGGTGCATATCGTCTCGTAGATGGCTTACTCCATCTAGAAATCTCTCATATTTAAAGTTGTAAAAGTTTAGATATAAACACCTAGTAACTTTCACTGTGTAAACGTTTAGTTATAAACATAGGAGAAAAATCTTGTTTTAATTTTTTTGGTTATTTGATATAATCTACAAGAATCTCTCATATTTCACGGTGTAAAAGTTTAGTTATAAACACAGAGTAAGTTGGACAAAAATCTTGTTTTAATATTTTGGTTATTTTATATAGTCGGTTTATCTAACTGAATGATATATTTTATATACCAAATTAACCCTTGAATATCACAAGTTTGTCTAACTTGGAATTGGTTGAATATCATAAGTTTGTCTAACTTGGAATTGGTTGAAGTTAATAGCCTCTTGAAGTTAAAGGGAAAGTTTATTTTTGTAAACCTGTCAAAGTTATTCGGTCAAGGTAGACTTGCTAAGTCGAAGATAAAGTTGTTAATGTTATTCCGTCTTAGCTAATTGGATGATGTAGACTTGTCAAGTTAAACTTGTTAAAGATAAATACTTTCTAATTAAAATAATGTGAAAACTTGTCGAGATAAACTGGTAGAAGTAAAATCCAATGAAAGTTAATTCGGTCTAAAAGAAAAAATTGTCAAAGTAATCTCGTCCTTATATTTGTGTCAAACTTCCAAAGTAAAAGGAAAGAAAAATACATACTGCACAAACTCATAGTTTTCCTTCGATTTGGTAATAGAGAAATTTTAAGAAAAGTAAAAACTCTATTAAAAAAATGGGTAATTTAAAAAAAATAAAAATTAAGAAAATTCTTTGAATTCTGGTCCACAGGTGTCAAATCTTCAAACTCAATTTTTTTTAGGAAATAATAATGAATATTGGTCTCTAACCATGAAGGTTGTGTTTAGAGGTCAAGATGTATGACCAATATTCTAAAAGGGCTATATTGAACCAACAAATTAGGAAGCATATAATGCTCTCACACAAGCTGAGAAGAATGTTTTGAGGGAACATACGAATAAATATGGAAAGAATTTGTTCTACATACATCAAGCCATGCATAAGAGCATACTCCCAAGATTAGCAACAACAAAGACCGCTAAGGAGACATGAGATACACTAGAAACTGGTTATCAAGGCTTCGGCAAGGTAAAGTTTTCTAAATTTCGGATTCTTAAAAGAGATTTTGAATCTCTATCAATGAAATATACATAGTCAAAGAAATCATTTTATACTCGAGTTATTGTTTTGATAAATCAATTGAAATATTATGGTGAAAGTATAGAAGAAAGAAGTCTTATTGAAAATGTGCGTAGAATTCTTTCCCCATAATTTGAATCACTAGCTATGACCTTGGAACAAAATAAAGATTTGTTCCAGTTTACCATTCATGAGTTACAAGCATCACTCATCAATAATGAACATAGAGTTGATAGATCAAATACATCATTAGAAGGTGCATTTTCCATACAATAATCTATAAGTTGTGGAAGAGGCAACAGGATATCTAATTCTAGAGAATAGGAATATTTTTTTCCAGAGGAGGAAATAGCGGCAATTCTGTAAATGTCTCTAGTAGAGGTCAAAATTAAAACCCTAGTCAGCCAAGTGGTCATAGCTTTGATAAATAAAAAATTCAATGTCATTATTGCAAGAAATTTGGACATTTTGCATATGCATACATGAAGAAACACTATGACCAAGGAAAGCAAGGTTTAAAAATTGTCAAGCAACACCAGTACTTCGACCAGTACAATGTTTTTGGTGTGTGCATCCCCAATTCAATGCAATGTTGTCGAAGAAATTCCAAGTGACATACGGTATTTAGGCTCAAGTAGTAGCAATCATATGGCTGGTAATTTAGATTTGTTTTCCAGTCTAGATAAATCGATTCAAACTAATGTCATACTTGGAAACAGTATCCAAGTCACTATTTTTGGAAAAGGAACTATTGGTATTCTAACAAAATAGGGGGAGTTAAAAATTATTCCTGATGTATGTTATTGAAAAGGCCTGAATATAATTTTATGAGCATTGGACAATTGTTGCAAAAGGTTGCAAACTATACATGTAAGGAAACCGTTGTGTGATTAAATACATACGTCCAAGCAACTAGCTGATAGCAAAAGTACCAATGACAATAAATCACTCGTTTCCTTTGAGAATAAGGATAGATATAAAAGCAAAGAGAACTCAAGTTGTTAACGAAGGGGAGAATTTAAATTTAAGTTATACATTTAAGGTAGAAAGCAAAGAAGAAGACAAGTACTACGACAAAGAAGAAAAACATAACACGTAAATACAAGTAGCATTTCAATCAGAGGTTCAAGATGAGTTTTAGTTGTGGAATTTCATATTTGCACTTCAGAATATTGGTGGGTACAAGCTACTATACATGAATAATATGGTAAAATAATTTCCATTGATTGGAAAAATAGAGAGAATCCATGAAGGTCTCCTTTTTGGCAAGAAACATGATAGGATTTTCTAGTCGACAAGTCATATAGAGCTCCCACACCACTTGAAAGTGTAGACTGTGATATTTATGGTCGAATGTGAACTCCATCCATAGTTGGATCAAATTATTTTCTTACTTTACTAATGATTTCATAAGAAAAACATGGGTTTATTTCTTAAAAAAATAAATGTGATACATTTAGATATTTTTAGTTGTTCAAAGCACTTGTGGAGAAGCAAAGTGGAGACAACGTCAAGATCTTAAGGGAATACAAAGAAAGTGAATATGTCTCAAATGAATTCCTAAATTTTTGCAACACCCATGGAATACACAAGAAATTCAGTACACAATATACACCTTAGGAGAAGGGTGCCAAAGACAAGAACCACATAACCATTATGGAGACCGTGTGAGGTATGATGGAATCCAAGCATTTTTCAAATGAATAATGGGATAAGGCAATGGAAACTGCTATATATATATCATGAATCGATGTTTGACAAAAATCATGAAGAAAAAAGTCTCAAAAGAAGCTTGGAGATGTATGAAACACAATGTTTCTCATTTAATTTTTTTTGGTTTTGTCACATATGCACACGTTCCAGATAAACTGAGAAATAAATTAGACAATTAGGGAAAAAACTACATTTTGTTGGTTATTTTGAAGATACAAAATCATAAAAATTATATGACCGTAGCAAAAGAAAAGTAAATATTAGTTGAGATGTTCAATTTGTCGAAAATGAAGCATGGGATGGAACCATCGAGAATAATTTCAAGATTGTGTCAACTCTCAAACATGATGACATGGCATAGGAAGTGGTTCAAACACCTCATGTGAGTCAAAGTGTCTATTATGGAGAGAACCTTCCTATGGCTTAGGGGTAGAACAGAACGTACTGAATGGCACCATAAATCAATCCATTCCAATATGAAAAAAAAAAATGTTGCTAACACTAAGGGATATGAAGCGTATCTTATTCCGAATAATTGATGTAGATCCCCATTGATCTTTTCCAACACGCTTGTATTCACAATTTGCTCTCAACAACAACAACCAAGACAATGATTCTATGTGTCAAAGTGTTAGACCTACTCTATCATATATAAAACCATCATGTATAACAAAATCTAACTACATCCATAGATACAACATTCATATTTATACACATGCAATGGACGAGAAATAGATATTTCTATTAAAATAAACAGAGATAAAACAATGAAAAAAATCTGTCGGCACCTCGTCGAAACAGAGAAAGCGATTCCTCTACCTAAACCTCCACCACTTCAATCGTCCATCTCAGTGGAAAGATTACAAGGCAATAAAAATCTTGGGAATATCAACAATGTGTGTTCCAAAGGGATAAAGGGATGCATAAAAAAGTGAGAATACAATGAACTATATTTTCCTTGTTGTCCAAAATTCTCCATCTTTCAATGCATCGAAGAGGCTCAATATATATCCCTCCAATGGAAAATGGAGGGTCGAGTCAGAGCATTTTATAGGAATATAAGGAAGGCTAAGAGTCAAGTTATTCGGGACTCATTGAGGAAAACTCCAATTTTTTTTGTTTTTATGCACATTTCCTTATGTATGCGGGTATTGGATAAAACACTACATGTACACATGGGTATTGGATTAAAATTCATTATACAAATGAACATGTGTTTTTTAAGGGTTTTCTTGGATCATCAAAGTATAACTTGAGCAAGGGGGGTCCAAGGAGTCTTCAGATGGACATGGAAGGCCATAAAGGTGTGATCTACCAAGTGTGGTAAAATCAGCTATAACATATTCCCCCATAATGTGTGAGGTAATTGGGGTAACATGATCGACGATGTACATTATATCCATCCTAGAAGTGGAGTAATGAGGACCCAGGTGGAAAAACCAGTCACTCATCAATACAATACAATGATAAATCTCAGTGTGTAACTACAAATATACATGTAGCAACCCCATATACATAAGATTACAATAGCCATGAATATGCATGAGATATAAATGTCATTTGTGGTCATCACCATGCACATACAATGAACAATATTTCCATAGTGGATGAAGATATATGATAATATGCTAGAATTTGGTCATGAAAGATGACATCTCATGAATATTGGCACAATCAAAGAGATAGCATAGGTGGAATTCCACGAAGCTTGGAGGTTTTCTACAAAAACAGCTACGAGTATATGTCCCTTCACACGAATAAAGGTGTTGAGGTTGAACATGATTGTCCATCGTCTGATTATCGGTCATTGTTGTATATCGTTAACAAATGTGAGATATCCCAACGATAATGATAATGAGAATGAAGGTACAGAGTGCAATCTAATAAGTGTGAACAGATGTGTTTAGGTATAACACTTGAAAGATTCCATCGATTAGGGGACATTGATGTATTCCCAAAACTGTCGATGGTGAGAGAACCTACGACTAATGACTGTAAGTCTCAAGGAACTTGATGGAATGTAGAATCCTATTCCGGAATAAATAATCTGAAGTCAATGGAATGGAATTTGCTGGAATAAGGGAATTAAGGAATCCCCATCAACCAACATGAGGTACTCAGCAATGCTGGAAAATTTTGAAGAAGTTGAACGAACAAGATTTGCACCAACAAGTAACTGTATCAGGAGTGGTCGACATGCAAAAACAAGATAACCGAGGAATGTACGACTCAGGCTAAACTTCCTTCAAACAAGAGTATAAGGAAAATGGCGACTGAAAATAGGAAGCATATACTCGACATGAAAACTAGGACATATCTACGTCATAGGAGGCATTAATAGAGGATCCATAGGGACTAGAAGCATAAACAATCGACAGAAAAAACTTAGAATAATGAGTACAAATCCTAAATTGATACTAATAACCCAACCAATGGATGTGATATACAGTTCCCCATTCGAAGGCAACACGACTTGACAGCTTCCAAAAGTGATATCATTTCCTATCCAAATTTTTATGTTTTTTAATTTTTTTTGTAATTCTTCATATTGTAAATATTGAAAAGGAATAGAAGTGCTTATAGTATATATCTAGGAGGAGATGAGTGTCGTGAGTAAGCAAACTAATTCCAAGTAGTAGAACATACTTATTCTCAATGCAAGGAAGCATGTGCAGGATAAGGATGCTCCGGGGAAGGTCTCACCCCAGTAAGGAATGATCAAGCTAGAAAGGATATATAAAAGGATATGCTTGGATAGGATTGAGAGGATCTCGGGCTATATGGCTTATAAATCTGAATCATGGATCTGAAATAAAGGTAAATAAGGTAATAAAAACACATGAAATGCAATTACAACTTGATATAAAGGGGAGTCCCTATGGGATATGGCCATCATAAAACTCAAGAGGGATATGCAACTCTTACGCAAGGACATGGCATGACTTTAAGAGACTCCAAAACCTAATGGAGAAATATCAACATGGGTAACAAATTACAAAGCAGGATCTAGCTAGGGCACTCATGTATAGGAAGGCTCTACCACTTACATAATTCCACCTGTAATGACAGTGTGAAGGTTCTGTAACATTATGAATTGGGTTCATACCTATAGTGAAGGAAACATGGTCATAAGGTGATGCATAATGCAAGCGAAAATGTGATCATAACGTATATGTCGGTTCGAAACTATACCTGTCATGGGAATGAACGGGTTAAATCCGTGAAGAGAGTGCACAAAAAATGGACCCTACAAGACAACAATATTAGTCCCGAAACAATTGGAAATAGTCAGTAAAAATTCCAAACTATAGGATATTCGGAGGATTGATCATGACAACTGCATTCAAACGAAACAATATGTTGGACGATGGGACATAACAAGGAATGTAAGGTGTAGAATCAACATTCACGTATCCACTACCACCACTGTGAGGGTGAAATTAGGTGTTAATACTAGGAAAAGGGACTGAAAATCATCCCAAATGGAGTAGAGGGTGGAATATGACCACCCCCAAATCCATGAGAAAGATAAGGGGTATGGTTCCCCCAGTCAAACACCAGGGTCCGTACTAGGACCTGGAGCAGGTGACGAGATACTATCAGTGATATTAGAAATGTGGGACATAAAAGGACCCAACCTCAAGAGAACATAAATATACTCAATTAACCACAATCCCTAAAGCCAACTAACACACAAAGAGTACACTCCTAAGAAAATCAAAGCCAAAATGAAAGCAAGACAAGGCGAGGATAAGTGAGCTCCCAAATGTAGTAGGTATGTCTCGCCTAGAAGATGCCTAAAAATCCCATGCAATACAAGAGGAGGTGGTAACCAATTATAATGGCCCTCATCTTCAACGCATAAAGTGACTATGCTATCTAACCCCTACCTATCTAGGAAACGCATAGGATAACCTCTGCAAGTACCCCCTTTTGATACCTAGGTAAGGAAACTAATTTCACCCCAATATAACTAATGCTCAGGCAGACAGTCATAGGAGGGATGTATCGTATGGGAAGGGTAGCAAATCTCGAAGCTCGAAAGCACCAAAGGTACCCCAAAAGCCCCTAGATATGAATAATATCATGGAAATATCTATGGATCTACCCAGAGAGTGGCAAGGGTATATCCCCACAAAAATGTGTATGACGCCTCATGCTTAACTCTTGTGTAAGAGGAGCCTCCTAACAACACTAATTATACCAAGGATTTCATTGTCTCACCTGGATATACACCTACTATGTTTTCTTTATTAGTCTTGGTAAAATTTACTCACACAACCTATTCCAATAATCTAAAACCTAATCTTATTGATGTACCCTATCAAATTAAAATGTCTAAGTCATTTTAAAGTATGCATTAATTTTAGAGGTTGTGATTACTTAGAGGAAATTACCGTGCAACTAATCATGTTATGACTCAGCAGTGAAGTAAAATGAACACCTAACAAACAATGCCAAGTGCAAGTTGTCTTTAAATATTAAGAAAGGGGTATGCCATGACATGAAATGCAAAAAATTTCATTCTATTCCAAATTCCAATGCAATCCTTCCTATATGAAAACCTAAAAACAACTCTCATCCAAGCGATCCAATGCAAGTACCTCCTTAAATCCATATGTGAAATGGAAATAAGAATGAAACTATATAATTATTTTGTATATTTAATATGAAAGAATGAAAATGCAATAAAAGTCACTAAAGTTATTAGTATCTGCAACAAGTAGAAAAAACAATCCAAGCAAGACACCTAGACCAAAATACTAATGCACTAATGGCAAAAAAAAAGGAGATAAATCAACTAGGAAAATTTTCAAAGAAAGACAATTATCGAAAAGGGATTTTCGGTCACAAAATGAATAGCCAATGGACATTATTGGTATGTAAGAAGACCCAACCAACAACTTCACACATCAAGAAATCAATCGAAAGGGAGGATGTAAGCGACTGCCCAAAGAACAATAATGTATGTACGCGTCGAGGAAGAGTATTGCACGTGTATATATATGACTATATAGTCTCTGACCTGCATATATAGAGAAGAAGGTAGAAAAAATAAATCCAAGGTTAAAGCACTCTAGCGAAATCTCAATGGATGAACATACTACAAAATGCGACACAGAAATGGGGAGAAACTGAGAGCAATGAAAGCACATTATTCACCCGAACCCCAAATAAAAACAAGAAACTTCACCATCGAAGGAACTAATTATGTTAATAAGAGAAACTTCCTATGGCTTGGGGTATACCACAATAGACTGAATGACACCAAAAATCAATCCATTCCAATATGCAAGAGAAACAAATGATGCTACCACTAAGGGATATGAAGCATACCTTATTCCGGACAATTGATGTAGATCCCCGTTGAGCTTTTCCAACAAGCGTGTATTCACAATTTGCTCTCAACAACAACAAACAGGACAAGCATGCTATATATCAAAGCGTTAGACCTACTCTAAAATATATAAAACCATCATCTATTAGAAAATATAAATACATCCATGGATAAGATATTCATAGTTATACACATGTAATGGATGAGAAATGGATATTTCTATTGATAATAAACAAAGATAGAATAGTGACAAACTCCGTCGGCACCTCGTCGAAATGGAGAAATCGAGTCCTCCACTTGGGTGTCTGCCACTTCAATCCTCCATCTCAATGGTAAGCTTACAAGGAAATGGAAATCTTGGGAAGAGAAGTAATGTGTGATCCAAAGGGACAAACGGATGTAGAATCAATCATAAACAAGTGAGGGAAAAAAGAACTATAGTTTGCTTGCTCTCCAAAATTCTTCCTCTTGTAATGCATCCAACAAGATCAATATACATCCCTCCAATGGACAATGGAGGGTTGAGTCGGAGTGTTTTCCACGAATGTGGAAGGCTAAGAGCAAAGTTACTCAAGACTCATTGAGGAAAACTCCAAAAGTTTTTTTTTATGCACATTTCTTGATGTACACGGGTATTGGATAAAACGATCCATGTACACATGGGTATTGTATTAAAATCCATTTATACAAATAAAAAACTATTTTTTAATGGTTTTCTTGGATCATTAAAGTAAAACTTGAGTAAGGGGGTCCAAGGAGTCTGCAGAGGGACATGGAAGGCCATAAAGGTGTGTTTTACCAAGTGTGGTAAAATAATCTATAACAGTCTCACATCCACTTTCTCTCCCCAGAAAACACAACATGTTTTATCACAAGGTACTTAGACAGAAGTTGTAGCCTAAGATACACCAACAAGCATACCAAGAACTCAACAAACTCCATCAATTAGTTAGACGAGGTCGATATTGACAAATCCAATAAAGGAAAGAAGTATGTGTGAAATATATGATGTTAATACAACAAGTTCATTCTCTGTTATTACATTATTTTCTCAAATCACATGATCCTCTAACATTTTAGGAAGCTTTCAAATATTAAGTATGGGCAGAATCCATGGATGAAGAAATATAATGTATTAAGAAGAATCAAACATGGGAGCTGGTTGATGAACCAAAGGCTAAGGACGTAATCAATATCAAATGGATTTACAAGTAAAAGTAATATGTTGATGGAAATGTGAAGAAGCACAAGGAAATATTGGTTTTAAGAGGGTCCAAAAAACATCCCGGTATAGATTTCAATGCAAAATTTTCACCTGTTGCACGAATGGATGCAATCAGAATTTTTTTCCATTGTTACAAAAAAAAATGGTCTATTTACTAAATGGTTGTTAAATCCACGTTTTTAAATGGATATCTAGAGGAGGAACTATATGTGGAAAAACCACAAGGATATGAAGTTCCAAGGAAATAGCACAAATCATACATGATGAAAAAGGAACTTTATGGATTAAAGCAAACTCCTAGAGCTTGGTATAGTCACATTGATTCCTATCTCACCCAAAATCAATTTCACAGAATCAAAAGTGAACCAACATTTGGCATTAAGGTTAATGAACAAGGTAACAGGTTAATTGTACTCGTATATGTAAATGATATAAATTTTACTGTTGATTTTGGCATAAAGGATTTTAGAATAGTCATGGAAACTGGATTTGAAATGATTGATTTGGGGCTTATGATGTAATTTCTCGGAATTGAATTCCAACAATTTCAAAGTGGTATATTTATATCATAGTTCAATTATTCAAACATAGTTTTGAAATGCTTTAATATGGCTAATTGCAAGGAAACCCCAACTCCAATGATAAAATTATTAAAATTGAGCAAGGATGATGATGAATCAAATGTAGATCCTATGTTATTTAAAAGGCTAGTTGGAAGACTTATGTATCTAACAGCAACAAGTAAATATATCATCTATGGAATATGTCTAATATCAAGGTTTATGGAGTCACAAAAAGACTCTCATTGACAAGCAGGTAAGTGTAATGTCCCCAAAAAATGTTAAAAATAAATAAATTCGTAGGCTAGTTAAATACTACCTATCATGGACACTAATTGAATCTTTTGCGGAATATGACTATCAGTGTTCACTAGGTCAAATTGTCGTAACCTTCCTTTACCTTTCTATGTATTTTTTCCTATGTAATTTTTATGTAAATATGCACTATGTTTATATTAATAGAACTGGTTAAATGATTACTTTGCTAGTGATTACTATTTATCATACATTTGTGTATGCTAGTTTAGTTATGTCTTACTTCATGAATATCTGTTTTGTTCATTATTTATGGAACTTATGACTTGTCTTTAACTGTCAAGGGGTGGAGTGGCGGAATTTGTATCCCTTAAGGGACCACTCAGGGAGGTAAATGGTTCGTCCTACTTTTATGTGGTTTACTTACTTCATTGTGAACTAATGCAACCTTCCCCTATTTTTGCAAGTTAATTCGTTCGACGGAGTCTATCTACGATAGCTAAACGTAACATCCTATGCTACACTATCCTCTGCATACTGAAGATAAATGGTTGAAATTATTATTTTGGACTGGGACTATGATAATTTTATAGCTTTACTGTTTAATTTATAACATGTAAACTGAAATGTGTAAAGCCTAAGGTTTAAGGCTCATATCCCATAACGGGTTTGTCACATAAACCATAGTATTTCCAAAACTTAACACAATATTTTGCAAGTGTGATTTTTACTATTTCATATTCCATGAAAACATGCCTTGACTATGTCAATGAAGGTTTTGATGGGGGTTTAGTGAAAAATCACAAATGTTGGGGTTTGGACTATATGAATGTGGGTAAAAATCATGTCGATGGTGGGATACATGGTGGCGCATTTATGGTTCCTTCGGATGGGGGGGAAACAAGCCCTAATCTCTAGTCTCTGATTGTTTAGGTTTCATTTGGTTACATTGTTTGGTTTTCAGCATGGTTTGATTACTGGGGTTTAACATTTCCTAGAGTAACAGACTGACTCTATGCTGAAATAGGTATTCTCTCATTTTGGTTTTGCATCATTTTTTGTTTTTTTGCTTCAGTATGAGAATTAGCATACTTCTAACGGTTCTTCATTTCGGTTTGTCAGTGACAGGGTGGCTTCAAATTGTGGCTTGTTGGTTGCTAGCAGGACTGTCTACGATACCCTTCCACGGCTAATCCCTATGATAGAATAGGCCTTTTTACCTCTGCGTGTATTGAGTAACATGGCTTTGACCTCTATGTTGACAGGGTTAATGTTGTGAATATTTGGTTATGGGTTCAACTATATGGGTCCCTTGTGATAATGGGAATCTAGGGATGCATTGTAAATACTTTTTTGATGACGGTTTAAGTGTGGAGAATTTGAGCCATGTCTGTCTAGAAGAAGACTCAACTTTGTAATCATTTTTGGTTTTGTATTTTAAACATATGGTTTGATTTTAATGCAGAAATCCATGGTTCGATTTTATATGCTGTGCTACTATGGTGTCATAGCGCCATTACTTGCAATGGAACTCTATCGAAATGTGACTATGTGCATTTTACATTCTAAATTACGGAATGGACAGTTTATGTATCATGGTTGGGGTTTATTATGACTACGACCAATAGCTTGGCATATTGCTGCATATTTTGTTGATTTCATGGCTGTAACAATGTTGATAGTAGGGTTTAACAAATTCTTTTCATCATTTAGAAGGGTTTGGGTTTTTGTCTTTAATGTTTATTATGGTAGGGTTTCACTACTCGACCTTGGACTGGAAACAAAACATGCACCTTTTCTTATTTTTGTTTATGATTAGAGCTATGACTATGTAGCGTTTCAATTTATAAATGGTGTAAGATTTTGTTTTATGTGCAATCTTTTATGGTTTTACAATGTTGGTTTTAAAATCGATCCCTATAGAATTCGATTCCTGGGTTTGTGTTTGATTTGGTTTGGTATGTAAATAATGTGATCCTACATGATTCGATCCTAGGCTATAAATCATGTGGATTGGTATTTCAATACAAAATGTGTGTTTTTGTTTTGGTAGTGTTGGCAACGGGATTCGATATTGGCTCCTTTGAATAAATACATTGTTTAATAGTTGGGTTTGTATTAAATATAAAATCGATTCCTAGTTTGGTGTTAAATAGTAGAGATATCTAATATGATAGTTAGGCCTACGGTCGGACCTTAATAGGTCTCCATGGCTGGTATGTTATGTAGACAATTTTTTAATGGAAATTATTGTTTGGGGTTTGCTTAAGAATTATCTTTGTTATGTTATTTGGTTGATAGTTTTATTAGTTAATTTTAATGTCTTTTATATACATATAATGATCTATTTTTACTCTTGTATTTAATTTGAACAATAAACATGACATCTAGCTAACTTAATTAATATGGACTATGTTAAAACTAATATACCCTTTAGAGTAGACTGAATTTAACATGTAAATGATGAAAGAATAATGCAAAAATAATAGATACCATATTCTCCTATGGTTTTGAAAGCTGATAAAACTATAAATGACACTCTATCATTACATAATATGAATAAGATCTATGTTTCCTGAACTAAAATAAATCATGTGTAAGTAAACAAAATACTCCTCTAACAAAATATTTATATCTAGGGTTTGTATGAACAGGTGAACTAAAATAAGCCTAGTTTATTTTACGTTTATGTAAACAAAATAATCTAGCTACAACAGACATATACTCTTTATCCTTCAAGAATTTAATCCCTTCATTTAATAAGAAAACATGTGTAAATTATAAGGAATATCAAGAAACCTCATACCTTTAAGTTGAATCTATTTTAATGGATGGAAACCCTGCACACTCAAATACACAACATTAAAAGGGATATAGATAGTTCTTACCTGTGTTTAAATAATTAAATAACTTGGGAACTACCACGTTCCACCCAACCATGACCCAGAACCATTCCCGGTTTCAATCCATACCCCCCCCAGCTAGTTCCAACATGCAAGTAGCTTAGATATCCTAAGGTAAGGCTTCCCAATCTAGGATAACATGTTCTGTATTAGTTTCATTTTCCTCTTGGGAAAAATGCTCTCCAAGAACTCTCTTGAGAAAAATCAGGTAGAATGATGGAACAATCAAAAGATCCCCAAGCCTCTTTTTGTCTTGGGTCTTTATAGACAAACATTTTAAGAAAAGGATTCCTTTCATTGTTATTATACTTACTAGTATTATTGATTATACTTACTCTTTTATACATATTATGTATAAACTATATATCTATATATATCATTGTTAACATTTTTACTTGAGGTACCATATAGCATGATCCCTAAGTACATGACACTTTTCTTTTTAGCTTATAGTCACTTCTTTATTAAGGCCTTCAAGAAGGGGTTAGGTAAAATAAGTTAGGAAACTCTAAAACTTCTTGCATGTTGGATTACCTCACTTAACATGCTAGTTCTTCAGTACTCTATTAAATACAAAATTTCAAAATTTCATTTAAGCCCTTAAAAATAAGTAAGATGCGATCATTGTTTTATCACAGTCGTTTTCACTCAAAATATTATTTTTTTGCTAACTCCTAGCGTTTATTGAGATCCCATACTCAATGGTAGAAAACAAGGAGTTACAAACTTAGTGCAATTCCAAAGCTCCTCCCTGAACACTAATGCTAGGATGTATTTGTGAGATACACCTAGGGATACAATGGCTAGGGATCTGATGTTCGAGAGCTTATGCTCAACATCAACATGGAATGCTTCAGGGTCCACACACAACACATGAAATCATATACATAAAACATATGCAATTTCCTTACGCCCAATATATAACAAAAATAATCATTCTCATGTGCAGTGGAGTCTTATGACCAATATAAAAAATAAAACATCAAAGAAAACTCATAATAAATGGGGCATATGCCCATATGTGTCAAGCCGAAAATTTGGGATATTACATACCTCCTCACTTAGAACAACACCATCCCTGGTGGTCTAGGGGCTAGGAATGAAATCATGAAACAAGGATGGGTAAGCCTCTCTTACGGTGGATTCATTCTCCCAAGTATTCTCATCGCCATGAAAGCACTTCCATTTCACTTTCAATTGGACTATGGTGCGCTTCTTGAGCTGCACCTCTCTCTTGTCAAGTGTATGAAGGGGTTTAGGTAGAAACTCCCCTTTAGGTTCCACCTATAAAATGGATCAATGAATCACATGTTTAGTATCATATACATAATTATTTAATAAGGATGCAAGGAAAACATTATGAATTATTACGTGAGAAGGTAAATCTAATTCATTTGCCACCAGCCCTCTCTTGTCCAATATCTCAAAGGGTCCACAAAATCTTGGTTATAATTTTCTACACCTTCCCAAGATCAATGAGCTTCTTTTTTATTTTATGTTTAAGAAAACATGGTCACCTATATGATAATCTTTATCTTTTATTTTTTTATCCGCATAGGTCTTCTAACGGTCTTGTGCTTGTTTAAGGTTCAGTTGGACCTTGGTAACCAATTGTTCCAAGTTATTTAGTAAGTTGGTCCTTAACATGAGCCGATCCACTTGGATATCCCAATTAACTGGTGTTTTACACTCCCTTCGATTGAGTACCTCGAAGGGACTTATCTTAGTGGAGTTTGTGTATATGTTGTTATATGTAAACTCTACAAGATGCATGTAATCTTCCCACTAGCTGGGGTTGTTCATGACATACATCCTAAGATGTCTTCTACATCTGGTTTACATGTTTTGTCTTCCTGCATGTCTATTGGTAGTAAGGAGTACTAAATTTCAACTATGTCTCTAATTTGGAGAATAAGGATATCCAAAAATTCCCTGTAAACTTTGTATCTCGATCAAAGATGATTTCCTTGGATATCCCATGCAATATCAATATCTCCCTTAAGAATATGTTGGCAATGTGCACTACCTTGTAGGTCGAACTCACTAGAATGAAGTGTGCTACTTTTGATAACTTGTCAACTACTACAGATATAGAGTCATTTTTCTTCTTATTCTTTAGTAGACCCATAATAAAATCTATAGTAATGACCTCCCACTTCCATTATTGAATGGGTAATGGCTAGAGAAATCACAAAGGATGTTAGTGCTCAACTTTGACCAGTTGACATTCTTGAAATTTTGTGATAAACAATGCTATGCATCCCTTTAACTTAGGACAAAAAAAGTGTTTCTTTACTATAGATAACATCTTTTGATTTCCAGTATGCCCCAAGTAGGGTATCCGATGAAATTCCACGAGGATGATGGACCTAATGTCTGCTCCTTCCGGAACATACAATATTTATTAGGACAATAAGAGTCCTTCTTCGTCTATCTTGTACACCTTTTGTTGTTGAAACAACATGTCCTCTTGGACCATCTTCAGTATTTCAACATAGAAGGATCAAATCCGCTGGCTATTATAATCCTCTTGTGTAAATAACCACTTATACTATGAAATGAGAACTTGACACAGTTCTTGTTTTTCTCTCTCCTAATTTTAGTAGTTATTTTTACCTCTGTTTCAAAACGGGTTGATATCAGTATCACACATTTAGATTTTGAGGCTTTTTTTGGGCCTTTGAATCATCTTTATCGTAAAATATTTTTAATTTCTATTTTCAAGTGTGTTTTTTAGAAATTTAACAAAATAACATACATTTAGAAGCAAGTTATAATGAAAAACTTATATATTTTGGAATTTTTTCTTTAAAATAAGACATTTTTATGGACAAAATAAAACATTTTTATTGACAAAATTGTAAAAAAGTTGAGAAAATAAAGATAATTAAAACCATTTTTAATGGATTTTTAGAGATTTTTTGTATAAAAATGATACTATTTCATATTATTTTTCAAAATGTGATGATTCACATAAATTCAAGAAAACGTATACCATATATTTGTAAATAACATATTAGAAACAATATATAGAGATATTTTGTTTCTAAAATAAAATCTAAAACTAAAAACATTACTATTATATCTTATCAAAAAGTTATCAAATTTAACATTTTCTTTAAGACATGAAACTAATTAACAAACTCTCCTTTCTTCAAACAAACTTCTTTCAATTCATATAGAATAACTTGAATAACATTAATTTACATTAATTCTTTGCTTGATGTAATTGCATTGCAGTGGATCATTACCAATGGATATGCAATTTCTTCCTTTCTATAAGGAACATGTTATTATTGTACCCAATCACCAAAAACAAAAAAATGGTTAAGTCAAATAGCATAAAGAAGAATACTTTAAAAATATTTGAATAAGAAAAAACACGATAAAAGTTGAAATATGCTTTCGTATGTAATATCAAAATATTTTTACCTGAACCCGAGAACAAATCTAGGACCCAATCTCCTTCTCCTGAAAATGTATATATGAGATAATTAATCAATGCTTGTGAATTTTGATAGATGTTTATATTCACTCCTAACCCCCTAACCCTCTAACCCTAACATCAATATTACATTTAAAAAATAAATAAATAAAAATTAACCCCCCTCCTCGTGCGTCCTTGAGCAACTAAGTAAAGGAACTCCATGATGGAGGGTGAGGGTATGGTAACGGGGGTAGCTAATGGTACTAAATATTAAATTCAATGATCACCTTATTTTGTCACCTACTCTCATGCATTAATTTCACTAATGACTACTCAAGTTTCCTTTGATCTTCAGTGCATTTGATCGTTCTCAAAGACAATGGTATAATGATCTATATTTTTCACTTTTTTTGTTTCGTTTTAGAGATCAGATGGCCTTTTGCATTCCACATACATAAATTATCTCAATGAAATGAAAGAAGAAAAAATACTCAACATATCTTCACATTGAAAGTCTTGCACCTTGCAATTCATTAGATGAACTCACCAATTTTGTAAATGTGCTTAGGAAGTGGCATAGTATTAATCGGTCCAACTTATTAGCTAAAATACCATAAGAACAACGTGAAATCCCAAACGCTAATGAGAGTCTTACTTGGAGATTCACCACCACACTAATCCAACTTTAATTGCACATGAATAACCACAAATGTGCTAAAAATTCCCATTACATCAAACATTCAAATAAAAATGGAAGTTAAGTTCTTATTAGATGAATAAAAGATTTCTTACTAAAATGGATATTATACTTTGAAATGGTAAAAGATAAATGAATAAAATAATTTTTATCCACAATGTTATTGTTTGAGATATTGATAAAAGTTTCATTGTATCAAACATTCAAATAAAAATCGAAGTTAAGGTCTTATTAGATTAATAAAATATTTCTTACTAAAACAGAGATTATACTTTGAAATGGTAAAAGATAAATGAATAAAACCATTCTTATTCACAATATTCTGGTTTGAAATAGTGAAAAATAAAAGATCATTTAATTATATTATATGAAATGTATTAGAACCAATGGACTAAATTAAAATAATTAAACCTGAATTTTTATGATTATTTAGTAAGCAAAATTTATGACGTACTATGTTAGAGGACAATTGCATTCATTGAAGAGAGGCTACTCATTCATCTTGGGGTTTAATTCATATTAAACTATGAATGTATTCCCATGTTTATGTCCTTCATTCCATTTTTTCATGGATTTTCATGTTACTTATTAATGGTGATGTCTTCCATGTCAATTGAGGTTTAATTCATATTAAAGCATGGAATGTATTAAATGTGTATGACCTTCCTTCCATATTTTCAATGGATTTTCATGTTACTTATTAACGGTGATGTCTTCAATGTCAATCGCTCTCCAATGAGCCATAAAAGTAGTTTGTTTAAAGTATATAGAATATTTCAGATTGAAATCTACTTAGAATAAGTTTATCTATAAGTCAATATTAATTCAGTGATATTTAGCATTTTTGTAATCACTTATCTTTTAATTTACACCTCCAGCACAATATGCATGCTCTACCGTCACAATCTGAAACAAAGTATTTGATGGAAAATGCAGTTTTTTCAAATGACATAAAGAAAGACCATCCTAGTTGAGAGAGTCTCCATGAATGTTCAGATCTCTGACCTATATAGTTAGTGCCCACCATTCATCAACCAACAACATGTTCAATGCCGTCAAAATAGACATTGAACGTCATGGCTCCCACATTGACCCAGGAAGAGAGGAGGAGGGAAGTAATCCCTCTTGATATACTGTAGCACATGAATTTGTTTATCCCATCTTTGAATTTACTCACCCACATGCCATTGTTTGGGCCAGCCAAAGAGTTAGTTAAATATCAATATCACCCAACAAGTATTCATATCTCTTCTTTCCTTCACCTGACATAGTAAGTCATCGTTTAATGTTATATAATCTGATTAATACCATTTTCATGTTAAGATGAGACTAAGTAATGGCTTGTTTAATGAAATGATGATTTATTTAAGTCGCTCCTCCCCTTACGTAAAATAGGAAATTTTGAATAAACAGGATCAGAGTGTGGGGATCATCGTCCATCTGATATAACAAGAAACAAGCAACACAGAGAAACAAACCCTTATGAGTTTCATAGCCATGTGACCCGGCACCCGAAGCAGAGATAGAGACGAAAGCAAAGCACAACAGAGGGAGGTGGTTAAAGGAGGAGGGGTGGCGCTTTGGCGCCCAAGGGATGGGAGCTCGGCTCCCTCCTCCCTTCACCGCCTCCCTCCGTCGGCTATTAACATAAGGAATTATGTAGAGTCTCTATTGCGAGCAGAAAGAGTAAACCCGGTTTAAGGTTAAGAGATAGAGAAAAGGGCTTAATTACATGGTGTATGTTGACTCCTTTCTTGATGTCTGAATAAAAGTAAGTTATCATGAAATTTTATTAATAACCATGATCATAAATTACAATGGTTTACGTGAAGCAATATATGGTTTATTCTAATAAGATGGAAGGAATAGAGATGGAATCAAAACGTAGCAGAGGGAGGTGGTGAAGGGAGGAGGGAGCGGAGCTCCCCTCCCTTGGGCACCAAAGCACCACCCCTCATTGGCGGCGTGATTTTGAGAATCACGTCGCCGATGAGGGGTGGTGCTTTGGCNCCCTTCACCACCTCCCTCTGCTGCGCTTTGCTTCTGTCTCTATTCCTTCCAGCTTATTAGACTAAACGTGAACTGGAATACCATGAAGTCTCAAAGGTATTGTAAAGGGGTAGTAACTCAAAACTAGCCTCATCTATTATGGGCATTGAATCTGCATTAATATTTCTGCTACCAAAGTTTTTCCCATTTGATTGAATCATCATCCCAGAGGCACTAGATGCCATCACAGGACTCCAATTAAAATCCCCATTAATTTCCATTGTCGGATTCAACTGTATTTTGAATCGAGATGAATGGGAATTTCCCATGTCCGTCAGTGAATGAACGAAGAGATAGAAATATTATATGCAAATGACATCTGTGTTGGAAGATTGGTCAAATTTCTCATGCTTCTTGTTAATCATGTCCACTCAAATTCTTAGTCTGGCCTGATTTGACATTATGTGTAGTCGTGGCAGTAAACAAACAAAATCATTAACTTAGTGAAGTTTAACTTAGTTGTTTGAACGCACCCAGTTTATTTATTGGTAGAAACTATTCATTTTCTGATTATAAATGTGAAAACTTTATAAAAATAATCTAAAAAATGAAAAACAAACTCAAATTTATCTTCAAATTTTCAAAGCTAGAAAAATAATTGCTGTGATTTAGCATCCTGATTTAGTTAAGAGGGGTTCAGTTTGCATTCCTAAATTACAAATTTAAGAGAATCTTTTGCGTCAAGCCTCATTTCCTGTAGTAAAAAGTGGAGGATCCATACTTTCAACTTTCCGCATTCGATGCAGTGAATTGGAAGATCCGCACTTCAACCTGTGACTCATTAACTTTGAATTTTGTGATAGGTTGTATCAACTTCAACCTATAACTCATTAGTTTACTGATGGGATGTCACATACTTCAAAATAAACGTGTTTAATGGAACAACAGAGTGGGTCCAAAAGTGCTTTCCTGGATCCTTCACATGACACATCCATGCTTTAAGTGGTTGTGTTACCGAAGGAGGTGCAGCTGAATAACAAAAGATTGTGATTTAATACAAGATTCAGGAGGCATGATTGAAAGATGATGTAAGATGATTGATTAAAAAAAAATATGGTGGAAGCTGAGCGAACCTAAGTGGAAGTGAAGTGGCCAAAGTAAATAACTAGTTTGATCTAGGTGGTGCTTAACTTATAATTTATAACAACTCCACACTGTATTTTATGAATTGATTATTCTTGTCTGTCCGTTTAGCAAGAGCCCATTCCCCGCCGGTCATTGCGCAGTATGCCGCTAGTTGATCTAGGGAGGTTTCAATGCTTAGCTTTATTTCTACTCTATCACAGACCCTTCAATGGAGATATTCTTCTTTCCCTTCTTTTCACGGATTCTTGGATATTTTTGAACCGATGCATGATCTTACTTATTATGGCAACAAAGCGCAGCAGAGGGAGGTGGTGAAGGGAGGAGGGATCGGAGCTCCCCTCCCTTGGGTACCAAAGCACCACCCCTCATTGGCTGCATGATTTTGAGAATCACGCCATCGATGAGGGGTGGTGCTTTCACGCCCAAGGGAGGGGAGCTCCGCTCCCTCCTCCCTTCACCCCTCCCTCCGTAGGCTATTAACATAAGTCATTAGCTAGAGTCTCTATTACGAACAAAAAGAGTAACCTAGTTTAAGGTTAAGAGATAGAGAGAAGGGCATAATTACATAGTGTATGTTGAGTCCTTTCTTGATGTCTAACTAAAAGTAGGCTATCATGAAATTTTATTAATAACCTTGATGATAAATTACAATGGTTTACGTGAAGAAATATATGGTTTAGTCTATTAGGCTGGAAGGAATAAGACTTTTTACAGGAAGGACTAAGCTGCATCATCTATAACCATTATGCAATTCATGGTGTTAATACTATACTCACTTATTTAATCCTGGTTGTAAGGCATAATCATAAGTTAACTATGAGCTCATTAACCACTGGATTTATATAGAACCTTAGATGAAGTCATAGTTATACGAGCACACCAGGGATTGCTCAGACGGAGGCAAAGAGTCGTCGAGAGACAAGGCAAATAAATATAACTCTTCTCGACAACATCATGGCTCTCGAACTGGTTGTTCATTGTTTAGTCGTTCTTCTTATGCTCTAGATTATCCGTTAGCTTCGAGCTATCGTAACTACCTTTTAAGTATAGCTAGGATACCTAACAGCGCTAGGATTCCACACATATTGATTGACTGAAAACGACAAAAACTAAAGTGAATGTAGGAGGAGGGGTGTTAGGATAAGAGTGATTCTTGTCTATTCTCAGGATAGGATGGATTAAAATTCTTGTGATGAACATTTATAGGAAGAAATGCATAATGTGCATGGAAAAAATGGATAATAGTGAAATACTCATCCAATGTGTGAGTGCACATATATGTATGTTGAATTATTGAGGCCACTTAACACCACTGGATATGTGGCCCTCCACCTCATCGAAAGAGCCCAGCCTCGTTGGACATTTGAATTGGGATCTAATGAAGAATCCACTTATGGTTTAGTGTGGCATGTAAGAAACAACATTATTGTAATTTAGTAATAGTTAATGGATAATCTAATCTTGGCTAGGTGATTATGATTTATGTATGTAACATTTAGGAATATGGTTTGTAAAATATAAATATAAAGTTTTTTTAATATTATTGTATGAAAATAAAGTAGAAATTACATTTATATACAAAATGTATATTAATAATTTTCAAAATAATATTTAACTATATAATATTTAACTATATAATATTGTAATATATATATTTAATCAGAATTATTATTACTCCATACATATGTAAAATATATTAAATTTATTGATATAATCTATATTTAATGAGAACTACTATTATTATATATTTAATGAGAACTATTATTATTATATGTATATGTAAGATACCTTAAAATTGTGAAAAATATAGTATTTTTCTCATTTCTAATAATGATATCTATTTATATTATTAGAGTATAGTATTTAATATATATTTATTTTAGTGGAACTTATAGAGGGGTATACAAGAGGGGGGTCAAAAAATATACTATTTTTCTCATTTCTAATAATGATATCTATTTATATTATTAGAGTATAGTATTTAATATATATTTATTTTAGTGGAACTTATAGAGGGGTACACAAGTGGGGGGTCAAAGGAAGGGAAGAAGAAGAATTGAAGAGGAAGGTAAGGATAACTGGGGGAGTTTGGAAGTGGTAATGAAGAAGAACATGGGAAGAGGAACATATGAAGATGGTGGGTTATAGAAGTCATAGCTAGCAATGCGAGAAAAAGAAAAGAAAAAGTAGGGATGACAATAAGGAAGAGAAGATGGTGGGAAATTGAAGAGTAGAAGAGGCATGGGGTGTAGTGGGGGAGGAAAGGGGCATGGAGGAATCTGATGTGGAGGAAGGGAAGAAGAAATGAAGAGGAAGGTAAGGGTAACTGGGGGAGTTTGGAAGTGGTAACGAAGGAGAACATAGGAAGAGGAACATATGAATATGGTGGCTTATAGAAGTCATAGAAGTGATGTGATATTGTGCGGGGGAGAAGAATGTTTTAAATTTTTTTTGTTTAATGTAATATTGTTGGGGATTTAGCGGCTTAGGGGGGTGTTTAATTTTTTTTTAATGAAATGTTGTGGGGGCGGTTTAAAGGGTTAGGGATTTATTTATTAAAAAAAATTATTATAATGTTGTGGGGAGTGGTGTGTTTTAAATTTTATTTATTGTAATGTTGAGGTGGGGGGCGGGGGGGGGTGGGGCGGGGTTAGGGGTTTAATTTTTTTTATTGTAATATTAGGGCGGTTAGGGTGTTTAGGGGGCTAGGTGGCATTTAAGTAGGTTTAAATTTTTTATTTAATACAAAAATCAAAACTAAAAATCATGGGATAGAGGGAAAGCCTTACTTAAATTAATACTACATGAATTAAAAAAAATACATTTAAAATAAAAAAAGAAAATTGCAGAAAGAGAAAAGGAAAGGGTAAAAAAATAAACTGTCACCGCATTGATATCTTGAAATTAGAGGAAATTGATATACTTGTTTATGATTTAAAGTTTACAAATAAATACACTCTTCACTCCAAGACAATATAGATTATCAAGAGGTTGCTCCCAAAAGAATTTGCAAGATGGGAGTCTACTAAACTAAGTCGTAGATCGAGAAGGAATATGCCATCTGAAATGATGGGCATAGATGTAGACGCAGATGGTGCACCCATCGATAATGGAGAAGAATATGGGTCATCTACATATTCATCCATTCCTTCATTTGCATAAAATGTAGAATTTTATGGGGTGTCAAAATCCATGGATGTATTTGAATAATTCACATGAAACATTTTAGATGTTTTTTATTAGTATGATGTTTGTAATTGAAACTGTAAAGAAGTTTTTAAATATTTGTATGAATCATTTGTTGTTGTATGGTCTAATATATGATTTAATTATGAACCCCATCATAATTTATTTGATTTTATATAATTAGAGTGGTCAAATTATTTATGAAATATTTTTTTTTGTTTAATATGCAAGTTTAAAAAAATTGTAATTTATCTCTTGAAGAAAAAATGTTTTTTCCAATTTAGGGGTTGATTTTAAATTTTTGTAAATGAGAGTATGGGATGTTTTGTCCATGACTCTGTTTTTTACCCC
Source organism: Pseudotsuga menziesii (assembly GCA_001517045.1). Classification (NCBI taxonomy): domain Eukaryota; kingdom Viridiplantae; phylum Streptophyta; class Pinopsida; order Pinales; family Pinaceae; genus Pseudotsuga; species Pseudotsuga menziesii. The sequence goes on from LPNX010628145.1 coordinate 276,743, forward strand.
TAAAAAAAACCCTGTATACTGGTATTAACACTTTTCTATTTAGGGGGTGTTTTTGGTGTTATTTATGCAAAAATCATCATTTTTATAGCTAGAGTTCTCGTTCTTAGTATAAAGTTCTCATTTCATAGTATAAGTGGTTAAATCTGAATTTGTTTGACTTAAAATCACCTCATATAACATATGAGCTCATCGTCTTAAAGCATCAAAAATTTTATTTTCATTTCCCTTTATATGGTTTAACTCAAAATGGTACTCACTAAGGAAATCCAACCTTATGTCCTTCCTGACATTCAGATTCAGTTGCTCAAATAAATACTTCAGACTCATATTGTATGTTTTCAGAAGGAATTTCTTCCCCGTGAGGTAGTGTCTCCACATCTTCAAGGCATGGATAATGGTTTCTAACTCAAGGTCATGGGTGGGGTATTTCTATTCATGTTCTTTTAACTTCCGCAATTCATAACATATAACATAAGTGTTTTGCAAGAGAATTCCTCCAAGCCCTTCCTTGCTTGCATACATGTAAACAACAAAATCCCCAATGAGATCTACATGTTATTGGTGTCATCGTACAAATATGTTTAAGCTTATGAAAACTTTACTTCGCACTTGGTCATCCATAAGAAATTGTTCTCCTTCTTTTGCAAAGTAGTCATGGGACAAGCTATCCTCAAGACATTCTTAATGAACTTTAGGTAGTAACCTGCTAATCCTAAAAAGGACCTAATGTCAGCGACACTAGTGGGCGTAGGCCAATCCCTTATGTATTTATTCTTTTTCTGGTCCATGACTATCCCCTTCTTGGAGATGATGTGACCCAAGTATTGTATGTGTGGTTTGTAAAAATCACATTTAATAAACTTGGCGTATAGTTTGTGTTCCCATAACACCTATAGTACTATGCAAATATTCTCCTCGTGTTCCTCTTTACTTTTAAAGTAAACTAGGATGTTGTCTATAAAGACCAAAATTTTTTTATCCAGGTATTTACTGAATATATTGTTCATCATACACATAACGTTTGTGAGAGCATTGGTTAAACCAAATGGAATTACTACAAACTCGTAGTGGTTGTACCTTGTATGAAAGGAATTTTTTATGAATATCCTCGTAGTGAATCTATATCTGATGGTATCTGAACCAGAGGTCCATATTCAAAAATATATTTTCTCCTACTACTTGATCGAACAATTCATCGATCCTAGGTAGTGGGTATCAGTTCTTGATGGTCATATTTTTAAGTTAGGAGTAATCGATGCACATCCTCATTGTATTGTCCTTCTTATTTATGAAAATTATCAGTGCTCCCCAAGGGGACACACTCGGTCGAATATATCCTTTCTCAATTAACTCCTGCAACAACAGTTTGAGTGCAACCAACTTTGGTGCGCTCATGTGGTGAGTTTATTTTGAAGCTGTAACTAACCCTCGTGTCAGTTCTATGGAAAAATCTAGGTCTCAATTCAATGATAATCCTGGTATCTCTTCTAAAAATACATCTGTGAATTTTAGGAGAACTGGAAAGTCATCAATGTGTTGTTCTCTTTCATCCTCTATGCCTTGGATTTTTACTGCAAACAGTTTGCAGCATTTCCTAAAGCACTTATTTGCTTGTAAAGAATATATATTCCTTATGGAAACTTTATTAGGTATGCATTGAATCTTTACTTGATTCCATTGGCTATTTGTACAAAATATTGACTTGTGTAAACAATCGAGCATGACATGGCATTGTTCGAACCAGTGCATGCCAATAAGTATATCATGTAATCCTAAGTGTAGCATGTTCATCCTTATCCTAGCAGGAAAACCATTCAGGTTTAACTCACAATCTCTATCTATTTCATAAACCTTTCATTTCATACCCATGGATAATTGCACCAGCCAATGTTTCTCCTGTTTAACTTTGTCTAGTCTACATACATCAACAATTTTAAGCGATACATAGATTTGGAAAGAATTGGGGTCAATCAATATCAAAATACAAGTTTTGGAAACATTACCTTCTATCTCAAACATCGTATCTTGATGGAATTCCTTTCATTCATCCAAGCCTGCATAAATTATCGATGTTCCAGCTATGTCCTCTAGCATTGGTTCTTCTTGTAAATTGTGCAAGAATCCAATGCTATTGTTTTTACAGTCTCAGGCATAACGGGGCCCTTAGCATTTCCAACATTTGATTTGCAGGGTGGAAAAATTGGCTCCCCCATTTACTGCCAGTTTATTAGAATTTGAAGCCGGCACATATGGATTCATACCTGTCTTGTTGAAGTTCTTATTGGATGGAAAAATGTTTTTCTATTTTCTTTAAGGTGTTGGGTTGAAACCCAGTTTGCAGGTTTCCAAGAAGATCCTAGATCTGTCTCTACTTATCTTAATTTCTTTACCTATCCATGCCCATAGCAGAGCCTAGCTTTGTGTAGGGCGGTGTCTAATGTTTTAGGGATGTCAAATTCAATCCTCTCCCGAAAGTATGGAGGAAGGCATCTTAAAAAAAATTGTATTTTCACTTCCTCGTCCTTTATGTATGGAATATAATGTAAAAGATCAAAAAATTTGTTAATAAAATCATCCATGGTCATAGAACCCATTCTTAACTCTTGAAACTCTTTCACCTTTCTGTCAAAGAATCTTTCAGACATGTATTTTTCCTCAAACATTTTGCAAAATCTACTCCATCGTATTTCTATTACCTCATCTTTCTTGGTCTGCTTTAACTCTCTCCGCCATCTAGCTTCTTTTTAATTTAAATTATAGATGGCTAGATGGGATTTCATCTCACTTGATTAGTTGTGTAATCACAATTATTTGATAATACCGAAAATCCATTCTTCATCTTTTACGGTGGTGTTTATATCCCCTTCATAGGTTAGGTCTCTTATCTTTCTGAACTCTCCTTGGAGGTTGTCATCATTCTTATGTTTCTTTCTACAAAAAGAAATGGAATTATCACTAGAAAGACTATCATAATCTCTTTCTAGAGTCTTAAGGGTGTTTTCTTTCTTTCCTTATTCGTTTGGGATATTGTCCAATTTATGATAGAACTCTTTCTTGAACTTGTTGGTTGAATGAGTGGGCTTTCCATTCAGTCCTCCTCCTTTCATTTTATGCAACAAAGCTTCATTAACTGCTTATTGTTCTTTTCTTTCATTCATATTATCATCCTTGAAACTCTGTAAGTATGCTTGAAGACTTTGTATCGTTTTAATTATATCAGAATTTAATTCAACCGTCGATTCTTCTTCCCGTGTGGGGGTATTCAATATTCCTTCCCGGCTGTTGTCTTCTTCCTTGTTCATGATTTGATCTATTATTTGAATCCTACAATTTAAAATTTTAATAACAAGAAATCTTCTGTTAGTTACAAAATTTTAAAAAAATAATTTATTTTCTGCAATGAATGTTTGACATGACCATTATGTCTCTTAGTGTTGAAACTGGGCCCAGATACCAATTGTAATGTCATGAAATAATAAAAAATTAATAAAAAATTTTAGACTAGTTAAATACATCCTATCATGGAAATTAATTCATCTTTTGCGGAATATGACTGTCATTGTTCACTAGGTCAAAGTGACATAAGCTACCTTTACCTTTCTATGTATTTTTTCCCATGTAATTTTGATGTAATTATGCACTATGTTTATATTACTCGAACTGGTTAATTGATTACTCTGCTAGTGATTACTATTTATCATACATTTCTGTATGTTGGTTCAGTTATGTCTTAATTCGTGGATATTTGCTTTGTTCATTATGTATGGATTTATTTATGGAAGTTATCGCTTGTCTTTAGCTGTCAAGGGGTGGAGTGGCCGGATTTGTATCCCTTAAGGGGCCACTCGGAGAGGTAAATGGTTCCTCCTTCTTTTACGTGGGTTACTTAGTTCATTGTTAACTAATGCAGCCTTCCCCTTTTTGTGCAGGTTACTTCGTTCAATAGAGTCTATCTACGAAATCTAAACATAACATCCCATGCTACACTATCTTACACATACTGGAGATAAATGGATTAATGTATTTGCCTAAATATTCCTACTTCCATTGTTTATGTAGAGTTGGGGTTGTAAGGCCCGAATCTTCAAGGTTGACATCATTATTGTGGATATGGACTATGATAATTTTATCCCTTTGTTATTTAAATTATAACATGTAAATTGAAATGTGTAAAGCCCAAGGTTTAAGGCTCATATCATAAGACACGGAAATTATTATGTTAAGTTTTGGAAATGCCATGGTTTATGTGATAAACCCTTCATGGCATATATCATATGCCATGAAACTATTGCTTAACTATTTCAACAATGGTTTTGATGGGGCTTTAGTGCAAAATCGTAAACATTTGGGCTTGGACTATATGAATGTGGGTAAAAATCATCTCGATGGTGGGAGATTGGGTGGCGCATGTATGGATCCTTGGGATGGGGGGAAAAAATGCCCTAAGATTTGGTCTGTCATTGTTTCAGATTCATTTGGGTCTAGTTTTTGGTTTTCTACATGGTTTGGCTCTCGGGTTTTAACACTACGTTGAGTAACATATTCCCCTTAATCTGAAATAGGTATGCTATCAGTCTTGTTTTGCATCATGGTTTTGATTGTTTGCTTCAGTTTGAGGATTAGCATACTTCTAATGGTTCTTCATTTCGGTTTCCAGCTTATAGGGTGGATTCAATTCATGGCTCGTTGGTGGCTAACAATACTTTCTATGATACCCTTCCATGAGTAAGCCCTACGATAGAATAGGCCTTTTTATCTGTGCATGTAATGAGTAACAGGGCATTGAGATCTATGTTGAATGGGTTAATGTTGTGAATATTTTTTTATGGGTTTGACTATATGGGTCCCTTACGATAATGGGAATCCAAGGATGCATTTTAAATACTATGGCAATGATATTTTAAGTGTCGATACTTTGAGCCATGCCTATCTAGACGAAGACTCAACCCTGTAATAGTTTTTGGTTTTATATTTTAAACGTATGGTTTGATTTTAGTGGAGAACTTTGTGTTTTGGTTTTATATGTTGTGATACTATGGCATCACAACTCCATTTCTTGCAATCGCACTCTGTCGAAATGTGATTGTGTGCATTTTAGTTTGTAAATTACCGAACGGACAATTTATGTATCGTGGCAGGGGTTTATTATGACTATGGCCAATATCTTGGCATACTGCTACAAATTTTTTTTAATGTCATGGTTGTAACAACGTTGACAGTAGGGTTTAAGAAATTCTTTTCGGCATTTAAAATGGTTTGGGTTTTTTTCTTTAATGTTTATTATGGCGTGGTTTCCCCGCTCAGGGTTGGTCTAGGAACGCAACATGCACCTTTTATTATTTTGTTTATCATTAGCACTGTGACTGTGTAGTGTTTTAATTTATAAATGGTGTAATATTTTGTTTTATGTGTAATGTCAAAACCCAAAAATTTCATAAAAATTTAAAATTTTGAAAATACATAAAATGCTGAGAATATGGTCTGCTAATAGCTAACCGCTATCTATAAGGGTGTGTGCAAGAACTTGAGGGTCTCTTTTGGTGCGTTAGATGCAATACAAAACTGAAAAAACAGACATCCATCAACTTGCATGGATATTTTGAGACACTTACACAATGAATCTTGTGATCAGTAAAAAACAAGAAATGTAGGAAATTGAATGACCTTTCCAAATATATTTTTTTTTCTATTGAAAATGGTGTTAAATATCTAAAGTTAGATCAATTTTAACGGGCAATTTTTATTTTTGTGACAAATTATAAGGTATATGTTTTTGTGGGTGCAGCGTCTGAGTGTGTAAATAATGGAATAAACTTACGAAAATCGGTATACATATAGAGAACATATAGGACTAGTGCACGACTATTTTTCCAATAATAAAAATAATTTTTAAAATTTTTTTTTAATTATCTAAGAGATTAAACCTCGAAAACGGTACATCATTTGTGGGTGCAGTGTTTGAATGTCTTAATGCAATTATTTGGAAATGGGTTTTTTATAACATGTAGATATTGGTGTTCTTTAGTGCACCATACAATTTTTTTTTAAACGGTTGAGAAACGAAAGAGATATGGACAAAACACTACCAGTGTGATTTTTGAGTTAAGGAGTGATGACAGAAGATAAATAAGAGAAAAATAGAAAAAATTATGTATTCTTGTTAAAATTTACATATTTAGAATCTGCAAAAAAAACCATATCTGTTTCTAAAATCTCATAAAAAATGGAGGTGTGCAGCATAATCAGACGAACTGCTAAACACGAGAAATTGAAAATTTGGATATAATGTTGAATTAGCCATGGTTGATCATACTCCAAGGCACAGGCATGTTGAATCCGAAGCAAAGTACAAAGCAAACACACAGGCATAGGAATTCCATGAAAGCATGGGTGGAGGATCGACCTTATCATTTGGAGGGAATAAATTTTTGAATTTAAACAATACGCGAGCGCGATTTAACAAGACAAAATGCATGCTCGTTATATAGAAACAATTCGCGTGCATGTTATGTGAAGACAAATCACGTGCGCATTTTGTAAAACCAAAAATAGCGTTCATCATCATCTTCAACTTCATCATCATCTTCAACTTCATGATCATGAACATCATCATCACCATCATCGTCATAAACATCATCATCATCATCACCTTTCTCATCATCTTCATCATCATCACCATTGTCATCATCATCATCATCATCAACATGATCATCATCTTCATTATCTTCATATTCATCTTCATCATCATCATCATCGTCACCTTCCTCATCATCATCATCATCATCATCATCATCATCATCATCATCATCACCATCACCATAATCATTATCATCACCCTCATCCTCATTATCATTATCATCATCCTCATCCTCATCCTCATCATCACCTTCATCATCACCATCATGATCATCATCATCATCAACATGATCATCATCATCACCATCAACATCATGAACATCGTCATCATCATCATGAACATCATCGTCATCATCATCATGAACATCATTGTCATCACCATCGTTGTCATCATCATCATCGTCATCCTCCTCATCATCAACATCATCATCACCATCATCATCACCATCATCATCACCATCATCATCATCATCAGCATCGCCATGATCATCATTATCATCTTCATCATGTTCATCTTCATCATCGTCATCTTCACCATCATCACCTTCATCATCACCATCGTCATCATCATCATCATCACCATTGCCATCATTGCCATCATCATCATCATCATCATCATCACCTTCATCATCCTTATCATAATCATCACCATCAACATCATGAACATCATCATCATCATCCTCATCATCATCATCATCAACATCATCTTCATAATCATCACCAGCATCACCTTCATCACCTTCATCACCACCATCGTCATCATCATCATCATCATCATTTCCATCATCGCCATCATCATCATCATCATCATCATCATCATCATCACCAACAACATCATGAACATCATCATCATCATCATCATCACCATCAACATCATCAACATCATCATCATTCATCGTCATCATTCTCATAATCATCATCACCATAAACATAATGAACATCATCATCATCATCCTCATCATTATCACCTTCATCATCATCATCATCATCATCCTCATCATCATCATCTTCAACAACATCATGAACATCATCATCATCATCCTCATCCTCATCCTTATCCTCATCCTCATTCTCATCATCACCATCACCATCAACATCATCTTCATCATCTTCATCATCATCATCTTCATCACCTTCATCATCACCATTGTCACCATCATCATCATCATCACCTTCATCATCATCATCATCATCATCACCATTGCCATCATTACCATCATCATCATCATCATCATCATCACCATCAACATCATCAACATCATCAACATCATCCTCATCATCATCCTCATCATCATCAACATCAACATCATGAACATCATCATCATCATCATCATCATCATCATCATCACCATCAACATCATGAACATCATCATCATTTATCATCATCATCCTCATAATCATCATCATCGTCCGCATCCTCATCATCATCATCACCTTCATCATCATCATCATCATCATCATCATCACCTTCATCATCACCATCGTCATCATCATCATCATCACCATTTCCATCATTTCCATCATCATCATCATCACCATCATCATCACCATCAACATCATGAACATCATCATCATCACCATCAACATCATGAACATCATCATCCTCATCCTCATCATCATTACCATCAACATCATGAACATCATCATCATCATGACCACCATCAACATCATCATCATTCATCATCATCATCCCCATAATCATTATCACCATCAACATAATGAACATCATCATCATCATCCTCATCATCGTCACCATCAACATCATGAACATCATCATCATCATCATCACCACCATCAACATCATCAACATCATCATCATTCAGCATCATCATCCTCATAATCATCATCACCATCAACATAATGAACATCATCATCATCATCCTCATCATCATCACCTTCATCATCATCATCATCATCATCATCTTCATCATCATCATCTCCAACAACATCATGAACATCATCATCATCATCCTCATCCTCACTATCACCATCACCATCAACATCATCTTCATCATCATCATCTTCATCACCTATATAATGACATCTCTTCAAAATTGAAAATGTAAATTAAGGAAAACATACACAAACTTAAGTTTGACTAATTTTTCAAACATAAAAAACTATAAACAATAATTAAAGTTTAACACTTTTACTTTTATTTTGTATTTTTATGGTATTGATTTTTTCTTACATAGGTGTTACTGGGAAAATATATTCAACATATCAATTAAATCATTGGCGTGTGGTGGATTCCCTAGCCCCACCAAATCAAATGTCTTTGAGAAAATTGTTAGAGAAGCACAAAATAATATGAAACAAGAAAACTTATTCAACTCAGAAGTTATGGAATGTATTTACCTTGACATCATAAATCCACTAAAACATGACCACCTCAAAAACTATTAAAAACTTAATTTCCATTATGTTTGATGCATAAACAAAACATACACAATTATCATTCTCTAAAGATTGAATTACACTCTAGTATGTTCTAAAAACCGTTTTAAAGTGATATTCAACCTCTACTTTCTTTTGTTGATTATACTCCTGAGCCCACTCTAACATAAATTAAGAATTGTATGCACCATACAAATGTAATGACTCCCACTCCTTAGCATCTACATGTACAAGTAATCATTATTTAAATCCAAATTTACAATATTTAGGATTAGAACAATGGTTACAAAAAATTTGAGTATACCTTTTATCCTCTTTGAAGACCCTCCACCCTCTAATATTTCTCCTTAAAAAAATTGATCTTGGTTATTGCCCCATAATCATGGAGCTTCAAAATGCAATTGAGGTAAGCACTCACTCAAATGAACCATTATCTGAAAGACCATGTACCCCTCAGCCATAGATCCTTCTAGATGAACTCTTTGTCTCACAAAATGTTTTAGAAACTTCATATATCTCTCCGCAAGCAACATTGTATGGATATGGATAGAACCACATTATTCAATCTCTTCTACTAGGTGTATAAGGTAATGCTCTTGAGAATTAAAAAAGATAGGAGGGAAGTGCATTTGAATATCACACATCTAAAGTGATACATTACTTTTCCAATACTTCAATTCATCTTGATATATCTCTTTTGATGAGACCCACCTACAAATATTTGTAACATGCACTACAATATAAATATTTTAATTTGTTTCAAAACTATAGCTATAAACCCATATAAATATTTTAATTTGTTTCAAACCTATAGTTATAAACCCATATAAAGACAACATAAATTACACATTTCAAAGATATTGAATTATGCGTGATGGATTCAAAATACCTCAAATATTTTGATAATTTGTAAATGGTTTGTGTCACGTCATGGTCGAATGTGCTTGGTATTGATATAGGCAACACATACAGCATCACCATGAAAAAATTATATAAATGGTTTCTGTAGTTATGTTTTTTAATTTTTCTGCTCAAAATCAAACAAAGTTTTGTTGTCCCATCAAACATTAGCTTGGGAGTTGTTCGATTGATTATTTTATTAAAAAACACAATTATAGGGTAAAAATTGACCAAAAAAAATGCATTGAGTGATTGAATTACCTTGTTGGATGACAATGCATGAGTGAAATCTCATCCCCTCAACCTAAATCAGCTCCTGCAACAATCCCAAGCAGTGGTGTTGCTCCAAAACGCTCCAATCGCCCTTCAATTTCGCGTTCTTGATTGTTAAAATGGGCCGCAGGTTTCGGGCCTGTGTATTTAATTTTTTTTTATGATTTACAAATCGCGTATGCATTTTATAACTACATATTGTGAGCATGTTTTCTAGTTATATGACGCATTCGTGATATGGCTTCCTATCCTACATGTCCCATGACATGTCAGGCTCGGGTTGATGTATTTTTTGGTAACATGATCTTGTTTTTGAAAAATAGGATTGCATCTTAAAGGTCCCTCATCTTCTTGCACTGACCCATAAAAGAATTGGTTACCATATTAGTTAATACATAATCTTAATTAAGTAACTTAGCATTCTAGTTTTTAATACAAGGTTAGGTTTAACTTGTGCAATAATTTATGTTTCAAATTTGCTGATGAGATTTAATTTGCGACAAGTAGGTGGAACTGTCTTGGATTCTAGGGCTTACTTAGCTTTTAAGCTAATGCAGAAAGATTACTGTCCTTACAAGTTTACAGGTATGAATGATCAAGTAACACCTTTTAATTTCATAAAGCATTCAACTAAATTTATATTTGCAAAATAAAAAGCTTGGTAAATAAGCTATTACAAATCAATATGATTCTATGAGGTAAAACAAGTAGTTTGTTTCTTCCAATTATTTTTGTCAATGATATATGTATAGAAGAGTTTCTTTCTGAAATGTAAATAGTGACAATAATTATTCTCACTGGTTCACAACTTGTGATGTTTGTTGTAAGTTAATTTCACCTAGAGTGCATAACCTGTAATGCTATAATGATTGTTCTTATGGTAATAAAACATTATCAATCTTATAATAATAGTATAAGCAACTCCTTATTATTCGTTTTCTGTAATCAAGATTACTGCCTAAGGTTCTAAACATTATGGTGTACATAAAGTCCTAAGGACTTAGAATATAGTGGAACTGTTCCACTTCAGTTTCTTATTTTATTTCTGTAATACTTCCCTTGAACTAAGCCTCTGACCACAATACTTAACTTAGGTCAGTTCTTTAAGAGAGATTGATTTATTACCTTATGCAAGTACTAGACAGTGCTAAGAAAAATTATGTTACTAATCGAAAACATGGTGAACTAATAGCACTGGTCAAGGTTGGTAAATAGCCAAATGTTATTAAAATTTGTTGATCTAAGCTATGTAAAGGATTCATAACCATCATCTGAGTATTTGCCACCCACTAAAGACGATATTTTCTATGATACTTCCCAATACTCACATGAATTATCTTGTTTATAAAACATCCATGTTTACCAATAATTCTAGTTATAAAGTTCATGATCCTAATTAAAACTATGTTTTATAACATTATCAAGTCACAACATAAATGTTGGTGACAATATGATTAGCTATGCAAAGTTTGTTAGAAATACTTTATTATCATAGTTTGGCTAGGGGATGAAATAGCCTTTTTATTTGTATCTCCTAAGTATCATAAGATTTACTTTATTAATCCCAGTTTCAATAGCTCAAGGCTTATCAACATATGTAACTATAATATTTATGCTATGAAATAATGGATAAACCATTAGTGATAAACTATAGCTTAAATGCATAAAAATACCTTGAGCATGAATAAGCATAAAATACTTTGAGCATAAATAAGGATTAAGATGTTGCATTGATTATATGATCAATCAAAAGTTTGATATGAATTAACTTTAAATTATAAAGTTTATATGATAATTTGCAATGGTTAATGGATGTCGCGTTAACAATGATATTATGGGTATGGTTGTGTATAAAAAAAGGCTTTGAAATTCACCCTCGTTCCAAAATATACAACAACTATATTATAAGCTTGGCAAATGATTTAAAAGTTTATATATTATGGGTTCATAGTTTATACCATGCAATCGTAGGTTGACTCCGGGATATCATGGAACCTTTTTAAATGATTGCCATACTACATGATTGTGCTTAAATTATGTCTGAATAATTGGAAATCAATTTGCATGTAGGAAACTATACGATTTACCCACTGCATGGTTGAAATATTTGTGAGACCACATGGTTCTTTCTCAGCCAAGTGTTGGGAGTATAAGGGTTTACAAACCCTACTCATTTTCATTCTTTTCCATTGATTTCGGGCGTTCGGGCTGCTCTGCAACTACTCCATGGCTTCCATGCTTACCCTAGTGTGAATGATAAAGAGCTCTGCGTCTTGGTTACATTATTCAATCCACCTTCGTCGTCCTTGAAACATTTCCTTCATTGTGAGTTTATCCTGCAATAAATTTGTTCAGAGCTATGACTTTACTTACTACTTAGCCTGTGAGTAGTGTTTTGGGTTTGTTCCTCCACGGCCTCCCTGTTGGCTTTGTTTAAAGGGGTTATTTGCTTTTATTTCAGCCTTGTCTCTATCATGTGGTTTCGATAGTATAGATACTCATACTTTGCAATGTGGTGACAGTGCAAACTTCAATATTCACTTCTTGCTTGGTCGTTCCTCCCTTCTCCTTACTGCTACTAGCAGTGGTTTGAGCTCATGTTGGAACCATCTCTGTCACAAGAGAGATGAAGTGTTGGCTCTTCATTTTGCAGGTGGCGACACTCGTGTTTCTCGATGGCTACATTACCTTTAATCCAAAGTAATAAAACTTATTTTAACATTTATGCAACTTATTCTTATCTCAATTATGATATAATGCATAAATTTTTAAATCTATGGCTCGTATCCTTGCAGGTGACAGTTACATATCTCTTCGCAGTTGGTGCAAATGCATGGGGTCATCTTCCTGCTTACGGGTAAGCCCTGGTCAACGCATGGAAGTCCATGTTTGTTCAGTTCTTTAGGGAACAGTTCGTTTGGTCATGGCCTGCAAGTGACCCTTCGTGGTTTAATGTTTCTCGGTTTCTTGTTTTAGTTTTTTACCAAACCCTTGCTGTTAGTAGGATTTTCCAGCTTACGCTGTGACTTGCAAATTTTGGTTTTACTAGTTTTATGTATGATTATATAAAAAGAAAAGTATGTGTCCTATCAAGCCATCCTCTGTTTAACTTTAAGTGAAGAGATGTAACTCTCTTGAGCTCGGACTCGATTATTTTGATGCTCTAAATGTAATTTTGTGAACTAGGGTTTCACCCTATTTCGATTGTGTAAATATATTTTTACTGTTTAAATTATCTTCCATTAAAATATATTATTATTATCTCTTCTGCCATTTCTTTCTATCATAATAATTGTTTATAAGCTCGGATATTCGAGCAAGGTTAAATTATGTTAGTACAGTGTGTATAAAATAAATTCTTTAATTAATGTGTAGGTTAGTTTAATAATACATGTTAAACACTTGTTTGTTATAGGTATGTAGTGGTTATACTTTCATTGTTATTTTTTTCTCTATCCTTATACGACTGTAATAATAGTTTATAGCTGATGTTTCAGAAAACTAAATAATCCAAATCTTTGGATTAGTGTTTATGTGATTATATTGTTATTACTATGAATCATCATGTTTATGCTATAAACTATAATGTTATAATGTTAATACTATAATTTATAATGTTTAATATTATGAGGGTTTCGACCGTATACATTCTTTTATAATTAATTTTTGTTTAGTTTATTTAAATGAATTTCTTCATATATAAATAATATTTATTAAATATTATTTAACATTGTATTAAGTCTATTTGATAAGTACCTAAATAGGTTTTGTTATTATTTCTTTGTTACATTTTTATAATTGTTGTTCTTAATTTATTTATAATAAGAACTATACTAGAACTACCCTATTTAAAATGTGAACATTTGTAAAAATAGTGGAGCAGTATGAACAATAAAATAACTCTGTAAAGTGACTTGATTCTTTCTTCAGAGAAATAAATGAGTATTTATCTAAGTTAAATCTTTTACCTATGTGGTAGGTTAGTAGTTTCATTTTGCAGAAATACAGTTCTGAATAAGATAAATAACCTATCTACAGTAATAAACATATTAAAACAAATAAACCTGCTATTTGAAAAGTATTATGTATACTTCTTTGCTAGCATTCTTAATACAATAGTCTGGTTTTTAAACCGTAACTTAATTAGACAGATTAGTATCCTTTCCATAAAATCATCTAGATACAGAAATAAATTACTCCATTGTTCTGAAATACAAAATAACTCTAATCAATCTAGATTTCTATCATATCCTCATCTATCTTAAACACACTACCTATGCTAGAGTATTGTCTTGTTTATCTACACGAGGAAAAGAACAGGTAGGATTATCTCATTCAATTACAGTTTCAACATTCAACAACTAAAAGGTTATAAATTCTAACAATTCATTACATAACATATAAATCTTACATTATTCATTAATTCTCATAAATAAACTTTAACACAGCAAATAAAAGATAGTAGAACCTGTTTTTAAAGCTGGATGAAAACAGCGTTGGGAGGCTGTTCCTCCCTACCGACTCCTGGAGAGCGCTCAAACAACGTCTTCTCAGGACCCCCGAGCCTGTTCCTGGTCTCCTTGGCTGGGAATTAGTGTAGCAAGCAACAAAATACTAGTCCAATGACTCAGTACTAACACTGCACTCAGCCGTAAGATCTTTCAGTTGAAAAGCTATACTAGATCATTCTCTATAGTTTACCCCTCAAACACCTTCCAAAAATTCCCTTCCCAATGAAATCCTTTGAAGTAGATTCACATGAATGATTCTCTTCTTGGAATGAGCAGCCTCAGCTCTCTTCAATGGGATTTTTTATTAAGATTGCCTAGGTCTTTTTGGGTTAGTTGTCATTAATTGAGCCACCTACTCTGATCCCATTTTCTTGGGGGATCATGACCCCAAATGTAGGGAGGTTTCCACCTGCAACATTGGAAGTGTTTGAGGATGCTGCCACTTGTCTATTTGCTCTCCACTCAGTCTCCTCCGCCAACTTGACCAGTAAACACTCTTTTAACAACTCTCCCAAGCTGTTGTCTCCACTTTTTATTTATTTATAATTAAAATATTCATAATTACATTCAACATCCTTGACTCTGTTGATCATCAATTACAACTTAGCATAAAATTTAACATAATGCCTTGGAATAAAATCAAATATGATAATATTATTTTGCAAAATTGGGTCATGTGACATGTAATCTTTTATGGTTTTACAACGTTGGTTTTAAAATCGATCCTGAGAGGATTTGATTCATGGGTTTGTGTTTGATTTGGTTTGTTATGTATAATGTGAGCATACATGATTCAATCCTAGGATGTCAATCGGGTGGATTGGTGTTTCAATACAATGTGTGTGTTTTGTTTGGAAGAGATTCCAATAGGAGTCGATCATGGCTCCTTTGAATGAATAAGTTGTTTAATAGTTGGGTTTTTAATAAATATAAAATCGATTATTATTTTGGTATTAAATAGTAGAGATATCTGATATGATATTGAGGCCTATAGCCGAACCTTAACAAGACTCGATGCCATACATGTAATGCATAGAATTTTATAATGAAATTTATTGTTTGGGATTAACTTTAAGAATTATCTTTGCTATGTTATTTGGTTGATAGTTTTATTGGTTAATTTTAATTTTGTTTATAAACATATAAACTGTGTTTTTACTCTTGTATTTAATTTGAACAATAACTAGGAAATATAGCTAACTTGATTAATATGGACTCTGTTAAAACCAGTATTCCCTTTAGAGAAGACTAAATTTAACATGTAAATGATGAAATAATAACACAAAAATAACTGAGACCATATTCTCCTATGGTTTTGAAAACTTATAAAAATATAGGTGACAGTCTATCATGACAAAATATGAATAAGATATATATTTCCCTAACTAAAATAAGTCTAGTTGCGTGCATGTTTATATAAACAAAATAACCTATCTACAACAGATAGATACTATTTATCCTTCCAAAATTTAACACTTTGATTTAATAAGAAAACCCGTTTAAATTATAAGGAAGATCAAGAAACCTCTTACCTGCAAGTTGAAGCTATTTTAATGGTTGGAAACCCTGCACACTCAAACACACAATATTAATAAGGAAATAGAAAGTTTTGACCTCTGTTTAGATAACTGAATAACTTGGGAACTACCACGTTCCACCCAACCATGACCTAGAATGGTTCCTAGTTTCAATCTGGATTCCCCCGAACTACTTCCAACATGAAAGTATCTTAGATATCCTAAGGTAAGGATTCCCTATCTGGAATAACACGTTCTATATCTATTTGCTTTTCCTTTTGGGAAAAATTCTCCCTGAAAACTCTCTTGAGAATAATCAGGTAGAATGATGGAATAATCAAAATATCGCCAAGCCTCTCTTTGGGTTGGGTTTTTAGAGACATAATTTTTAGGAAAAGGGGCATTTAAATCAAGAACCATTTGTTTGCTTGAAATACTCCTTTTTACTTAATTTCGGTAAATTTAATATTTATTTAAGTTTAACTTAGGAACTTTTGACTAGTTCTTGCTTTGACTCTTTTAGGTATCTAATATTTAATTAATATTAGTAATAATAATAATATATAGATCCTTTCATTATTATTGTAGTTACTAGTATTATTGTTGATGCTTACTCTTTTATACACATTATGTATAAATTATATATTTATATATATCATTGTTAACATTTTTACTTTAGGTATCATATACCATGATCCCTAATCACATGACACTTTTATATTTAGCTTATAGTCACTTCTTTATTAAGGCCTTCAGGTATGACATAGGTCAACTAGGTTTGGCAACTCTAAACCTCCTTGCATGTTGGATTACCTCGTTTAACATGGTATTTCTTCAGTACTTGATGAAATACATAAATTCCAAATTTCATTTAAGCACTTAGAAATAAGTAAGATGCAATCAATTTTTTATACTAATAGTTTTCACTCAGCATATTAACTTTTTAGTAGTTACTAGCATTTATCCAAAGCCCATACTCAACGCTAAAAAACATGGAGTTAAAAAATTAGTGCAATTACAGAGCTCCTCACTCAACACTAATGCTAGGAGGTATTTGTAGGATACACCTAGGGATACAATGGCCAAGGATAAGATGTTCTATTTCTTATGCTCAACATCAACTTGAAATTCTCTAGGGATTATGCCCAACACTTACAATTCTTATATTTTCGTGTGCTTCAGAGATTTCGGCTCAACACAAAGGTTTTATAACTCATGTGTTCCAGACCCTCTCGTTCAACACAAAGATTAAAATGCTCATGTGCTCCAGAGCATATTACTCAACACAAACATTAAATACTCATGTGTTCCAAAGCTTCTTGCTCAACACAAAACATCAAATAATTATGTGCTCTAGATATTCTCACTCAACACAAAACATCGAATACTCATGTACTCTATATCTTCTCACTCAACACAAAACATCAAATACTCATGTGCTTCAAAGCTTGTTCTCAACACAAACATCTCATCAATTATGTGCTTCAAGGTCCACACCCAACACACGAAATCATATACATAAAACATATGCAATTGGATTATGCCCAATATATCAAACAAATCATCATTCTCGTGTGCAGTGGGGTCTTATTCTCAATATATAAAAAAAAACATCAAAGAAACATCATAAGAAATGGGGCATATTCCCATAAGCATTAGGTCAAAAATTTGGGATATTACAGTAAGATATTTATGAGGTATGTAAGTGGCACAAATGAATTTGGAATTTTTTATTCAACCACATATTTGAAACTCATTGGATACACTAACATTGACAATGGAGGCAACATAAATGACAGGAAAATCTCATTTGGGTATAGCTTTAATTTCGGTAATTGTGTTCTATCATGGGAATCAAATAAACAACCTATTGTAACTCTTTCTTTAGTAGAATAAGAGTATGACACAACTACAAGTGTTGCATGTAAATTTTTTTGAATGCAAAGGATATTAACAGCCCTACCACATAACCAACAAAAACTGACAACCATTTACTGTGACACCAGTTCAACCATTGTTTTTTTGAAGAATCATGTGTTCCACAAGAGAACCAAACACATTTACACAAGGTATCATTTCATTAGAATTCATAAATATCAAAGAAACTTGTTTCGAATTTTGAGGAAGGATGATGATGGATCAAATGTAGAACCTACACTATCTAAAAGGTTGGTTGGAAGCCATATGTATCTAACGGCCATACATCATGTATGTAGTAATTCTTATCTCAGGGTTTATTGAGTCACGAAAAGACTCTCATTGGTAATCAGGTAATAAAATTATGAGGTATGTAAGTGGCACAAAGGACTTTTTCATTTTCTATTCATCCTCATAAAATTTCAAACTTATTGGATACAGTGACAGTGATAATGGAGAGAACATATATAATATGAAAAGAACATTTTGGTACCCATTTAATTTTGGTATAGGTGTTGTATCATAGATGTCAAAGAAACATACCATTGTAAATCTTTATTTAGTAGATGCAGAGTATGTTGCAACTACAAGTACTCCATGTCAAGTGGTTTGGATGGGAAGAATTTTAAGAGACCTATCATAGAACCAACAAAAACTGAGAACCATTTACCATGAAAACAATTAAAACATTGCATTATCGAAGAGAAAAAAAATACATTGACACAAGGTATCATTTAATAGAGAATTTCAAAATAACAAAGATATTTGTTTATAATTTTTCAGGTCTGAAGATCAGCTAGCTGACAAATTTACAAAAACATTTCCAAGGGATACATTCTAATATCTACAAAGTTTTTTAGGAGTGAGAAAATATACACAGTGAATTCTTTCATGGAGAGATCGAATTACAACTCTGAAACATTTTGTAAACATTTTTCTTAATGATCCCCATTTTCTCATAATTAAGGGGGAGTGTTGGAGAAATAGATGATGAGATGATGCCTTTCAAATCTCAGTCGACTCAGTCAGAGTCTGTAAAAACATTGTTTTGTTAGTTACTCTGTTAGAGTATGGAGTTCACATCTCACCATACTTATCTAGTCATGTTTGGTTCTCGATGTCAATATGTTTGGTGAATTTACAATCATGAATTAAAGTACATTATTTAATGTTAGTAGCTTCCAAGAGAAGCAAAAATCAAATCTTTGTATATGTAGAATACATATGAATGAAAAACAAAGCATATTTGATAAGAACATAGTAAGATAGAAAGGATAAAAATAGAAAAAATGAGAAGTGGTTGAGAGCACAAGATCATGGTTTTGGAAAGTATTGAGAGACAAAGCTCTCTAAAATGTGAAAATCCAAGCAGAGTTCAAGTCTATGTATGCAACTGTATTTTCCCTATTCTCTTGGGGTAAATATATATTATAACTTTTATGTATTTATTATCAAGAATGTTTAGTGTTACAAGACACACATATTCCTCATAATTACTTGTGTGAATGATTTTAACATTTATCGATTGTAAAATAAATCAAGAATCTCTCATATTTTATAGTGTAAAAGTTTAGTTTTAACCACCAAATAACTTTGACATATATCTTGTTTTAATATTTTTCTTATTTGATATAATCATCTTTTCATAATATAATGTGTTGAAGAAATACCTCTAATATAATGCTTGCTTAAATGTGAACTTGTTGAAGTAGAGTCATGTAAAAGTTATCATAACCAACCAAGTAGTAAAAATGTGTCTTTCATGTCGAAGTGAACACTACAACAAATATTGGAATTAGCATCTGATTTAGTGTCCCATTTTAGTGTAATTGTTTTTTACAATGTGTGGTCAAACTAGACACTAAATGGGATGCGTCATGGACAAAACTTAAAGCATCTCAAAAAATGTCTTTTTCTGCTTCCTATATAGCATCGTTTATGGTGTCCAAAACAACGTCTATTTTTTTTTTCTTCTAGAATAGCATCCAACTTTGCTTCCTAAACAACGTTGAGGTTTTATTCCTAAAGAACATCCTATTTTTATTCCTAGGAAGTGTTTGTTTTCGCTTCTTAAATGAAATCCCCGTTAGCGCCATATTTTTACCCTTAATAGCACCATGTTAGCATCCAATATTGCATCCATGTTTTCTACCACTTAGCATCCTAGTTTGCACCATGTTTTACTTCCAAATATGCACCAACTTTCGCTTCAAAATTTTCACCAATTTTTGCTTCCTTTTTTGCATCGTGTTTCGCTACCAAAATGACGCTAAATATTTTTGGTATTGTTGCGCCATATTTTGCTTCCTATTTAGCTTCATGTTTTGCATCCAAAGTAACATCTTATTTTTCTACCATATCAAAACCATGTTTGGCTTCATTATTAGCGCCACGTGTTGCATCCTTTTTAATGCCTAGTTTTGCATCTCTCATTTTTTGGTCACTAATTTAGTCATTTTTAATAATTTTATATACGAATTTTGGCCATTTTTTCTGGTCACTTATCTCTCATTGTATTTAAGTGATTGTTGTGTATGATTTTGACACTTTGGAAATTTATATCAGCACTTGGCTCTCAAAAAAATTTGACACTTACTAGTGATACAAGATTGGAACTGATTTGATCTTTTTTTTATTACAATAATGTTTTAGGATTAATGTTTCACAACAATGTGCTCATATCAAGTGATCTCAAGGAATGTTTTCGACATTTATGAGTTATTAACATTTTACTCTTTGCACGGTACTATGCGATCCTGATATTTATTAACTATAGAAAATGTTGAATTATAAATTTGAGAAATGGATTTATTTGAATCCTTAACAAAGGTGGTTAAAATGAATTGAAACAACTGCCAATTAAAAATAAAGGATGAGATATCAGAGACTAATCACATCCTTGACTTGTTTGAAAAGGCTAGTGTCAATCATGTTTAGGGAATTTAAACAAACTCGTGTATTTCCTAGTCAACAAGAGAATTGAAAGTCAGCCAAATTAAATAATTACAGGAATATTTGATGGAGAAAGATGAAAAACTTGTGATGAAAGCAATGAAAATATGTGCTTAGCTTGGACGGTTACTATTCAACTGCCAAATATTGGATATCTCTTTGGTAAATTTGTTTCATATCAAGCAAAGTACTTGGATTCTTAGTTAAAGACATGAAGGTCACCACACTCGATAATTGAAAGGACGTGCATTTAGTGACAAGGGATCAATCACTCACTTTAGCATGAATCCAAGTGTGGCTATAACATTTTAAAGTGAGTACAACCATATTTACTCACCCACCTCCAAAAATAGTAGCTACTCTTCGCAAAAAGGTTTCTCATATATGATAAATGACACCCTCAAAGGAAACATGCAATGGTGTTAATACAAATCCATTATAGTGTAAACAAGACTGCCAAAGGTCCAAGTGAAAGTGGGAAATTTGTCAGCTTCTTTGATAGAAATCAAAGGTGGAGGTCATGTACAAGTAGTTGAAACTGAGTTGAATGGACTCTAGAACATGAATGTTGAAGTGAGAGACTGCTTCTTCTAAATCTAGAAATTAAATTCTCTTACCCTTCGTTTCTTTCCCTTAACTACCAATCAACATAATTTACTAAAGTACTTCAGAAATCTTCTTTGATTAGAATACGATGGAAAACTATTCCTAGGGTTAAGTTTTCTCTCTAGCTAAAAGGCGCTCTATTTGATTTTATTCATAATATCTAAATATTTTGGGGAGCTAATTGGATCCATGGTTACATGTTGAAGTGCATATTTCAAAGAGTACAATTGACCTATAGAGCGTTCTTTTTAAAAAAAAAAAAAATTTATACAAAAAGATATTTTTTATTGCAAACTAACATAAATCATGTTGCAGTCTAAAATTATTTTCCTCTTGATTATGTTTGTAAGCTAGTGCAAAATATGCTAAAATTTAAAACCATTTAAACTAAATAATTGACTAATTTTTTTATGTAGTGTATCAAATCTTGTGTCATGTCCAATCCTTTGAGGCTACAAGCCGTGAAAATGTATAAGCTATACTATATGATTTTACATCCTTTCCTATAGTCACCTGCAACATATCATTCCATTCCTTGCATGCATGATCATGATTAGCACAACAAGTATGGAAGCCATTTCTAAGAGACTCATGGGGATTCCACTCACCCACCAATTTCCATTTGAGAACTTCACCACATTACTTATAATGCTAATTACCTCCGTTTTCCAGTAGCACATGAATATTCCAACTAATATGACTCAGTTTTAGCTTTTTCGCGAGAACTGAAAACATTCAAGCTCAACTCATAATAATTTTTTGGGATGAAACTTGAGCATACAAGTAAATCAGCCTACATGACCATAACATTAGTTCAAATCACCTAGTTTTAATTTAGTTATGCAATAAGCTATGGAATTCAAACCGACTTAGAGGCTGCCCGACGTTGGCATGGAGATGACTGTGACTGTGATAGTAACCACGACCCAACATGTGCATGTGCATGTACATGCAGGAGAACATGAAATCAAGTGGATTAACTAAATATTCCAGTTCAAGATACTTTTGACAATGAATTTACAAATGCAAATTAAAATTAAAAAATCTATTAATCAAACAATATGAGAATATCACCTTCTTTAGAGATCGTGCAAACTCAGTAGCTTGAGTATCATTATCTTCTGGCTTATTCTATCTCTCAGCAATTTGTGACAATACACGAAGATGGACCATTAATCTTTCCTTCTTTGAATGAATTTCTTCCATATGCACCTTATAATCTTGAAATATTTCTTCAACAATAGATGAGTTAAGATCTATGAAACAAACATGAGACAAATCTTATCTTTCTGTAACTTAAAATATTTTACATAATACTTTGTACTTTTCTAGCAACCAATTACTACTAGAATAAAAATCTATTTGTATTGAATTGTCATTGAGTGATTTCACATTGAAAACCAAGAATATGAACTAATTAAATTTATAACCAATCATATTCAAGCACTACAACAAATCCTGGAAATAGCATCCCATTTAGCGTCCCTTTTTAGTGTAATTTTTTTTACATTGAGTGGTCAAAATAGACGCTAGATGGGATGCATCATGGACAAAACTTAAAGTGCCTCAAAAAATGTCTTTTTTTCTTCCTAGATAGAATCCTTTATAACTTCCAAAATAGCGTCTATTTATTTTCTTGCATAATAGCATCCAACTCTGCTTCCTAAACAACGTCGATTTTTTCTTCCTAAATAATGCCATATTTTTCTTCCTCGAGAGTGTCTTCTGTTGTTTCTTAAATGGCATCCCCATTAGCACAATATTTTCATCCTTAATAACACCATGTTAGCATCCATATTAGCATAAAATATTGCATCCATTTTTTCTACCACTTTAGCATCCCATTTTGCACCATGTTTTACTTCCAAATATGTGCCACTTTTTGCTTCCAAATCTGCACCAATTATTGCTTCCTTTTTTGCATCATGTTTTTCTAGAAGAATGATGCCATATTTTGCTTCCAATGTAGCACCATGTTTTGCATCCAAAGTAATGTCTTATTTTTCTACCATATCAACGCCTTGTTTGACTTCATGCTTAGTGCCACGTGTTGCAACCTTTTTAATGCCTAGTTTCACTTCTTATTTTATTACCATATCAACACCATGTTTGGATACATCATTAGCCCCACGTGCTGCATCCTTTTTAATACCTAGTTTCACATCTCTAAATTGTTGGTCACTAATTTAGTCATTTTTAGTAATTTTATATACGAATTTTGGTCATTTTGTTTGGTCACTTATTCCATATTTTTTGGTTACTAATTTAGTTTTTTTTAACCAATATTATAATATCATTAGGGAACGGAGGAATCAAACCACCAACCTCCTGCTTGTAGGGAAGGCACTCTTTCATTGAGCTAACACCCTTTAAGAATTTGGGAACCTAACTTAGAGTCCTCTATAATGGTAAAAATGATCAATACACAACTTTGAGTATCTAATGGTCAGCAAAGAATGATAGATTTTATAATTTCTTAATATACGATCAGGAAGGTTATGAAATCCATAAACATTTTCTAGGAATTTTGAACAAAACTCAAGAAATTGGCTTAATGGGATTGCAAAAATCAGTATTCCCGAGCAATTGTAAGTGCAACACTCTATGATACCCATCAACAACAATTATCTTAGTGTGGATGCTAAGGATGTAGTAGATAAGCATGATAATCCTAGAGCCATGTATAAGTGGAGCAATAAGGGGAATGAAAAGGGGATGACCAACCCAATAGTTGGTGCTTCACGTAGATCCTCTCCACCATGGGATAATCAAAGTTTCTTCTTCCATCAAGATAATGAGTATCCACAAGGACAAATGGTTAGGATATATTGTGATGCCAATTCATAATGGTTATTCACTTCCCATGGTTATGTTGCAATGCTTGCACTTGGATATCCACTTGATCCCCAATAACATTGGATATAAACATATTCATGGGGCCATAGTGTATAGGATGAGGCTATCTTTTTATAATTTTATTTGGAAAACTAGGCACGATTTGAAACACTAGGAGAAGGAATAGAATCAGATATACTTAACAAACTACAATCATGACATGGCATAAGAATATACTCTATAGTCATTATGCAGATGTTTGAAATGGGTATAACTACCTGAAGAGTATGAAAAACATCCATTTAAATATGAATGCAAAGCCTTCCATGTCAGAGGAACACTTGATGGCAATGAGCTTACTATTTCTAACATAAAGAAACAAAAGAGTCTGAAATTGAAGCTCTAGGGCGAGACACATAACATTAGAACGCAAAATAAACACCCCAAAGAAATTCCATATAGATTTTGCATTGTAAAGAAGGAAGCATTAATAATATAGACAAAATTGGTTGTGATGATAAAATAGGTCATATTTCACTTACCTATATCACAATGTCATTACTCTATTTTCTAGGTTTCCATTTTTGTCACTACAGAAAGATCTTGTCATGAAAAAATCCATAATCTTTAGAATCCCATTATTATCAATTGACAGAGAATATCATATTTAAAGCATAAAATGGAATGCTCAAACACTTGTTTCAATAATCATATCTCATAATGGAAGAAAGACAAGAAAAAATATTGATCAAATCAAGAAATTACCTTTGATGTCCCAATGCAAAGCTTGGTTGATATGACATTGCATACATTTATTTACCAACACAACCTGCATCATACATCATAATGTAATGTTTAGATATTAAGAACGAGAGAAGTGTTGCATTATTGAAGATTGAAGAAGAATGCCCTTTAACTTTTTCAATTATTCTTAGTTACTATGGATTTTATATTGAGGGGAGTTAAAAAAATTGTATTTTGTGTTAAGACGAGGTGGTAGAATAAGTGGCGCTCAATATTATATTAAGATCCATGATCTATTATGTATTAATGTGTAATAAATATCACGAGTGTTAGTGACCAATCAAGTTAATGAATAAAAATTAGTATTTCTAGTAAGGGATGGTCACATAGAGTAAGTAATTAAACCACAATGAACATATGCTAGCAAATTCTATGAATTAACTCAATTAATATGTATTTCTACATCTCTTCTCTTTCACAAGAGTTCAATGTTAAAGTCCAAATTTCACTGTGCTAAATAGCCTTTAGGAGACAACAATGATGAGTAAAGATACCCTCCTTTTGAATATTAGTTTGTATTCTAAAATGTTAGTGGACCTTCTAACCTTTGCAAAAACATAGATTATGTTTCATAACTTCCATCCATACACTCACTTCCAAAGTTGTTTGTTTTGTATCTGAATGGGATCGATCACAAAATTAGGCCATAAAATAAATATATAGATAAATTATCATCCTAACAACATAATAAAGGAGAATAAAATAAAAACAAAATTGAAAGAATGGTTCATGAAGGAATGCTACAGGAATACCATAATAAACATAAATCATCTTCTCATGTTCCTCTCATTAAGGAATTTAAAGAAATTTGAGGTCTTGGTCACATCTAAATCAACAAGAAATGGAAACCAATAAAATGTGTCTTCTATATCAAAAGGTTGTGCTAGGAGAAATACAAACAACAAACCATTAAGAATAATGGTCAAGTCATCTCTAAATACTAAAATTAATTCAGTATAGAATGCTTACATAATGTTCATGGAAATGTTCTTATTATGTGTTTTCCTACTAAATATCATCAATGATTATGACTTGTCAAACAATGAAAATGTGTATTAGATGAAAAGAAAAATGCATATAACACAATAGCCTCAGCCAAAAGACATACATGACAAGCCTTGTTTAATCTATAAAACTAAATCGAGTGTTGGATCCATAGCATTAATCTAATATTGATATTGGAATTTGATTGACTTGATTGGAAGAATTCTAAAGTGGTTTAATCCTTATTTATATCCACCATACTCTGTTTAACAGTAGAGTGGGAAGTCTTTTGCAAACTTTCCATCTTCAGTGGGAAGTATTTTGCAAAATACCCATATTCATGGAAACCCATACATTTAAATGGAATATTATAGCAATATAAATTCTGAATATGGGAGTTGTTATCTACCTACAACACAATCGCTTCTATAATCCCTTTAAATGAAATACAAGAACTAACATACATACTAGCATTAGTCTCGGCTGTGTGAAAACATTCCTCTACAAAGTTTGTAGTTGCCTCCGAGGTTTTGGGGTTCGAGGTGATGAGAGGAAGATGAGGGAGGTGGACCTAAATGCTTATATTTTCTCGAAATCCTCTTTTGGATCGAAATACAGAGACCAACTATTGACATAAATTCCATAGAAGCTCATAAACTATGGTCCATTGTGAAATACAGAGTCCTGGTTGTTGTTTAGCTAAAAATGAAAGGAAAAATAGCCTCTTCCACCGAAATAGAAGTGGAATACAAAATTGATATGGGGATTCCACTACCTCTAGATCATACCCTGAAGGGAGTCAAATCTTTGAGTCAGTTCATGGTCGATCCTCAGAGAGTGCATTGGACGGCTGCGAAGCACATACTTTGCGACATCAGAGGTATGGTGGAGTATGGATTCATTTATGAGCGCAGGGGGAGTGTAAAGTTAGAAGGTTTCAGAGCTGCTGACTCGAAAGGATGTGTATAGGACTTGAAAAGTAATTTAGGTTGTTGTTTCAGCATTGGATTAGGGGTTGTCTCTTGGTTCAACATGAAGCATAAGTCACTTGCATTGAGCTCGATGGAGGCTGAGTAGATTGTAGCTAGCATGGATTCTTGTGAGGGCATGTGGATGAGGAAGTTTCTTTTAGGGTTGTTCGAGTGGGAGCTAGAGGATACAATAGATCATTATGATAATCCATTAGGATATCTAAGAATCCAATGTTCCATGACAGGAGCAAACACATAGACATCAGTTACCACTTGTTGAGAGATTTTGTTCAAAGGGAAACCATTTGATTGGACTACATTTAGATAGATGAGCAGGTGGCACAAATTTTCAACAAGGCACTTTGCACACAAAGTTTTGTGAGGTTGTGGGATAATTTGGGGTTGCTACCGAATCCCTTCATTGTTGAGAGGGAGTGTTTAACTAGTAGAAACAAGGAAGGTCTTCTTGCATGCATGTATTTTTGCATGCAAAAGATTTAAATTAAGAAACATGTTGTATTTAATTTATTTTTCCTAAGTTTACTTTGGAAAATAAATTAAAGTGATCTAAATGAACATGAGTGAAACACTAGTTAAAGTGAAAGTGAAATTAGGGTTATTGATTTACCTAAAGTTATAGAAGAGAGATCAATTGGTGGAGAGGACACACACTTGTATTCTGATACACAAAGGGAGAGAATGTTAGACAGAGGATTTAACTAAGAAGACGGAGGAGTTTAACTCAGAAGACGGAGGAGCGAGCAACACGATCAACCATATTCTTACAACTCGGTCGTACACTCACACAGAAGAGTGTTGAGGTTTAGCTAGGATTTGCCCAGTGATTCTGTTGGGTACTAGATTCTCTAGGTTTGGGTGAATTTCGAGTGATTGTAAAAGTTTCATATTTTCTCATAATAAGTTATTAGTAGAGATTTGCCTGTAATGTTTAGCCCTAGTTTGAATATTAAAGAAAAATTTACACGGTTAAGTTGAAAATGTTCACCACGTGCTCCATTTGATATAGCTTGTGCTGTGAGTATTAACTTGATGTTGTTAAGAGTGTGTGCTTCATGTCTTCATTATTTTTTTTTGGTACCACATTGCAAAATTTCTTAGTAGATAGTCTTCTTATTGCTGGAATGCTTCCACTTCAAGAGGAGTATTATTACGTTACCTTAATTTTTAAATTAGAGAATATTTGGAACGAATAAATATTTACCATGAGAGGGTATGGGTGCGTAAATTGTCAGGAAAGACAAATCTAACTGACGAAGAGGCACTTATCTTTGAGCGTCGTGTAACAGAGAAAGTTTAGCACTTTCCGAAAGATTCTAATTGGACCAGTTTTTTTATGGTCCAGTTCAGTGAGTTTCTTGAACATTTTCCAATATTTAGTAGCGACTGAGTGAATCATTTTTTGAATTCTAAGCAATATAGACATTTCTCATAGTTGTTCCTACAAGGCATGCTGGATATAGATATTCATTTTTCTTGTTCTATACACAATGCACATGTTAGTTTTCAAGAAGAAACTGAGAGGAGCAGGGGATTCGATGCTGCAATCAAGAATATAGTGCCCCAGTTGTTTTAGTCTTTCTTTATTGTTATGGCTTGTACCACAGTATCAATTTTGTTCTAGTAAAAACTGATTTCTATGATTTGAGAAAGCCAAAATTTGCATATGTTTATGTCAATAATGTCGTACACATTTATGTGTTGTCAATGGAGTCGAGCCTTCAGAAATATTTGTGCTTATAAAGTATAGAAGTTTGAAGTATTCTATTAGCGTGTCATGCAGAGATGCATTTGGCTACATTATGTACATGCTTTTATTTGCACCATTATAAATCGTCATACCAGTATCATATTGATAGAGCAAAGGATTAATGAATGTTTGGGCTGCAGTGGCATAAGTTTTGAATCTGCAATTTTGTCTGCGTCCTTCCAATTGGTTATATTAGCCTTTATTCATGAATTCACGCTTCCTGACAGGTTGTCACTGATGTGATTAATGTTGATGAGGTTTTATTACTTTGTAGTATGCATTATAATATTGGTTTCTATTACAATGGTTGTAAATAAAGTTTACATGCTGGATAATAGGCTTGAGAAGTAAGGCCTAAATGAAGAATGTTCAATGTCCCATGTTAAACTTAAATTTCTAAACTTGTTAGCCTTATTCATAAGGTTCGGTGAATTTATTAACAAGGTTCAAGGAAAATTATGATCTCAAGAAGAATTTCAAGACGAGTTTAAAAAATACATTTTTATTCATTAACTATGTTTCATTTTGAGAAAAAAATATTTTTACGCCGATAGGCGTCTATCAGTGGTATTTTGGGGGGATGGAGTTGCTTGAGCGGATCATCAAGATCCAGCAAATCCCACCAAGTGGAGGCTCAAGATCTTCCCGTTCGTCTGATCTTTTAACACTGTAGAGTTAGGAGTTTTTTAGCCGCCTAAAGATGAGATCGCGCGCACCTGAGGAGTCGTTAGCCGCTGGCCAGCACATGGAAGAGATAGCGCAGATCGCGCGACGAGTCTGTTAGCCGCCGAGGAATTTGGTGGTGTAATCGTTAGAGTCTGTTAGCCGCGGAGCCGATGGTGTAAAAACATCTTGGAAGCGGGGTCCTTCCGAATCCCGATAACCTATCGTCCAGGTTTCCTGCTGCGCTCTCTCGAATTCTGCCCTCTTCTCCCTCGAAGCAACCGACATCGAGGCTCTTGACTAACAACAAAAACATCCCACTGTGGAACTCGATGTCTTCCACACCAGAAAAGATAAAGCAACCCTCGAATGCTACCGATCGTGCCTCACCTTTACAATATCACCCGGCACAATTCCTGCAGGAAGGAAAACAGCTTAATAACACAGCCCAATCTCTTAATATGGTAAGTCCTTTTGAAAATCTTGGGCTTCATTAATATTGTTTCTGAAAACCTAGGCGATGTTGTATTGGCAGTTTTCTTTGATGTCTTCTTATGAGTTATATGAACTGGTCTTTTGGCATGAAGCCCCGTTTGGATGAAGCTCGAGATGCAATAAATGACGCAAAGAGAAGTAGCCCTGATAGCAGTTCATCAGATTCAATCTTCAAAAGGCCCCGTCTTGAGAATTGTAATTCTACTCTTCCCACTTTCAAGGTAAGCCCTAGAAAAAACCCCATTAAAGAATCAAGTGTTTAGGGAACTCATCTTGCCCTATATTCCTCAAGCGACCTAAATTTTTGGCTCCATTTATAGGTACGGAAAGAAAAACTCGGATATCGAATTACAGCGTTACAGCAACTGGTTTCACCTTTTGGAAAGGTATAACTTTTGATAATCTTCATTAGATCGCCAGCACTGAAAATGTCTTTCCATTACTTGTAATTTAATTGTGGCTTTAAGATCATTAGGGTTGATTTTAATGAATACATTTGTTGCAGACGAACACTGCATCTGTCTTGTGGGAAGCAATTGTATATATTAAATCCCTTCAGGAGCAAGTGCAGGAATTATTTTGTTCTCTTCGAGCTCATAAAACCAAACTAATATTAGCATATATCCTTCTTATCAATACTTCATAACTAGCATAGCCATAGCCACATAAGTAATACTTTGGAATAGGTAATTAGCATAGTCGTAGTTGAATTTTTCTTTTCTCAAAAATTATGCAGATATGAACACTCTGTTTATAGTCCTGTTAATGATTTTATTTGTACAGCAATGAAAAACCTATTTATAGTCCTGTTCATGACTTTATTTGTACCATGCAGGAAGGAAAACAGCTTAATAACACAGCCCAATATCTTAATATGGTAAGTCCTTTTGAAAATCTTGGGCTTCATTAATATTGTTTCTGAAAACCTAGGCGATGTTGTATTGGCAGTTTTCTTTGATGTCTTCTTATGAGTTATATGAACTGGTCTTTTGGCATGAAGCCCCGTTTGGATGAAGCTCGAGATGCAATAAATGATGCAAAGAGAAGCAGCCCTCATAGTAGTTCATCAGATTCAATCTTCAAAAGGCCCCGTCTTGAGAATTGTAATTATACTCTTCCCACTTTCAAGGTAAGCCCTGGAAAAAACCCCATTAAAGAATCAAGTGTTTAGGGAACTCATCTTTCCCTATATTCCTCAAGCGACCTAAATTTTTGGCTCCATTTACAGGTACGGAAAGAAAAACTCGGGTATCGAATTACAGCGTTACAGCAACTGGTTTCTCCTTTTGGAAAGGTATAACTTTTGATAATATTCATTAGATCGCCAGCACTGAAAATGTCTTTCCATTACTTTAATTTAATTGTGGCTTTAAGATCATTAGGGTTGATTTTAATGAATACATTTGTTGCAGACGGACACTGCATCTGTCTTGTGGGAAGCAATTGTATATATTAAATCCCTTCAGGAGCAAGTGCAGGAATTATTTTGCTCTCTTCGAGCTCATAAAACCAAACTAATATTATCATATATCCTTCTTATCAATACTTCATAACTAGCATAGCCATAGCCACATAAGTAATACTTTGTAATAGGTAATTAGCATAGTCGTAGTTGACTTTTTCTTTTATAAAAAATTATGCAGATATAAACACTCTGTTTATAGTCCTGTTAATGATTTTATTTGTACAGCAATGAAAAACCTATTTATAGTCCTGTTCATGACTTTATTTGTACAGCAATGAAAAACCTTTATCAATTGGATGAAATCACGTTCTCTCTATATTTTTAACAATCTTATAATTTATTACAACTTCTCATTTTTGGTGCTGAACACTGTAACAAGTTGCCTCCTCCATGTTGATTATTAAATAGTTTGTTCCGTTGACATTGCATATGGTAAGCAACAAATTCAGTAACGTTTTTCTTCATTTCAAACTACAAATATAGTTCTCAGTAAGAATTTGTTTGAGCTATTCAATCATCATAGTGGCGTGGAAGAGTCAAATTCAGCATCGTCTCTTTTTCCACAAATTAAAAATTAAAAAATAAATTTGAGTTTATAAAGATAACCTGTTCCATCTCTTATCGAATCTGATTCAATCTACTACATAACCGTTCTGTTACGTTTCCTTGAAGTTTTATCATATTTGGTCAAACTTTATCTTCCATTCCCTCAATTTTCAGTCAAATAAAGATTTTGTGCAATTCCATATAGTCACTTTGACTTAAATACAGCTTTGTCTGTTGTATTAATTCAGGTTATTAGTGTTACATATCTAACTAAACACAACTTTGAATACTTTTGTATTTCGTAATCTTGACTTAAGTACACCAACATTCTTTGTTATTATATTAATTCAAGTTATTAGACTGTAGTATATTTAATCAAACACAACTTCATATATACTTTTCTCGTTCATTAATTTGACTCAAATATAACATTATATGCTAAAATAATTCAAAACAGTACGATGTTCATATCTAATCATGTAAGGATTTACTGATAGAATATGTAAGGCTTTTGTTCATATCTATACATGAGACTATGGATATGGATTATTTGATGCACCCTCTCATGAGAATATAGATTATAAACCATATATAAATGTAGCTGTGTCCCTAATGTCTCGAGAAGATAATTCCAAAAGTTTAAGCTGAATGTTGTGTGCTGGTATGAAATAATTTTTGTAATGTAAATATCATCATGTTATCATTCGAATGGTGGAGGTTGATGATGTGCTTACAGGAGCGTGCACCGCAGACCTCATTACTCTGCATTCTTTCTTCCTTTTTATTTTTATTTTTTTATTAACCTTTATTTTAGCCTTCTCTTATGCCTCTGTTGTGAAGCCCAAGAGAGAAAGCACATTTCATTGAATTTACTCTATTCACAAATAGCAACAAGAAGATAGCTAACTCTATTCACCATTTGTTGTTCAATCAATCAAATGTTTGGAAGGTATATGAAGCTCATTGTTGAAGTGGGATTTGGGGTTTCGTACATCAAGGTAAAAAGAATATATAAATCCCACCCACCATTCATTCGGGTGCCTAAGCAATTTGAGTATTTATTTGATAAAAAACAATATTTGTGCCTTCTACAAATCAAATTGCTTTTATATTCTCAACAATACTATAACTAAATCTATTATTACAACTTCCCATTTTCCATCTAGAAGGTTCTTGGAGTTCATCCCTTAACTTAGCATAAATGTTTAGGGTTGACCTATTGATATTTGCCATGTGCTCATAATATGTATCTCATTGCACCTATTTTCAAAACAAAAGCAGCTTGCTTTTGCAGTTCAAGTGTTTGATAGAACTGAAGCTATATGGCATTAAACACCATGAAATTGGTTATATGTTGTATTGGAAAATAAGTAGTCTAAATTAAGTTTCATAAAAGAATTGATTATAATAAATGAAAAAGGCTAATGGACTTAGTTGTTTTCTGAATTTGTTGCAGCTATTCACTTGCTTTTGCAGTTCAAGTAATAACTGTGGAGTTGTGGAGTTAACTGTGGAGTTGTGGAGTTGTGACAGCCTTTATTTAACTAGCATTCATAACCTTCGAATTACCTTTTCATAATTTATAAGTTTCATTATGAATGGTTTTTTTCCATAATATTAAAATTCTTATATATATATATTTAAATGACAACTGGTTTTTCCTCTTAATATTAAGGATATTTTATTAATTAAGAAATACAAAAAAATAAATTTTTAACCAATTAAAGATATTTTATTAATTAAGAAATAAAAATAAAATAATTTTTTAACAAATTGAAAATATGATGTGAATATTCATCACATTAATATATTAAATATTAAAATTGTTATGAAAAGATTATGGTGATAATGTTTATTTAACTAGCATTTACAAGCTTCTAATTACATCT
>LPNX010628145.1:311071-321798 GCA_001517045.1 Pseudotsuga menziesii
TCGAGAGTTATGTTGGATTGTGACATTCCTCAATAGTGCATGCATTGGTATCAGTACACGCAGATAATAAGTTACTCTTATCACACGTTAGGTATTAAAGTCGAAGACAATCTAGTGGTAGAATGCTATTTTCAAAGTCATATTAATGAAGATTACTGTCTCTGCATTTTGAATATATATAGCTTCTCTTGCGCTTAATGGGGCTCGAAATCGCAAAGGTGAAGGCATATGATGCACATGAGAGGAAGGGCCTCTCAGGAATTATGCACAGGACAACTACCCCCATCGCAATTGCAGCGAATATGTTGTGTAAACACACTGTCCGCAATGCTCTCCACGCATCAGCCCAAGATCAGATCAATGCTCTCCACGCATCAGATCAAGAAGCTTACATTAAATTTCCTTTTAGAATTTCAACCGAGGAAATAAGAAGAGTTTCCTGCAACACCGATGGCGATCCCTTCGAAGACATAATGAAAACACAGTACGAATATGAGCAATAAGCTATCTCCCATGGAGGTTTTCTTGACCAATGATGTCTGGGGCGATGTTTGGAGGACCTTCCCATACATTACGACGTTAATCAATGGTTCGTTACAGTGGGCGTTTAATAAGCATTATGTCGCATTGTGACGTTTATGACAGGTTATGTTACATTACCAACATTCATCAAGGGTTATGTCACATTGTGATATTTGTCAAGGGTTATGTCACATTGTCATACTTGTCAAGGGTTATGTCGCATCGTGATGTTTATCAATGTTGACATTTCAGTGTGATGTTATCGAGGGTTGTATCGCATTACGATTAAGCATTGGTTTGTTACAGTTGGCATTTAATAAGCTTTATGACGCATTGTGATGTTTATCATGGGTTATGTTACATTAGTGACATTCATCAATTGATAAAACATTCATTAAGGGTTATGTCACATTGTGATATTTGTCAAGGGTTATGTCACATTGTCATACTTGTCAAGGGTTATGTCGCATTGTGATGTTTATCAATGTTGATGTTTCAGTGTGATGTTATCGAGGGTTGTATCGTATTACGATTAAGCCATGGTTTGTTACAGTTGGCATTTAATAAGCTTTATGTCGCATTGTGACGTTTATCATGGGTTATGTTACATTAGTGACAGTCATCAATGGTTATGTCACATTGTGATATTTGTCAAGGTTTATGTCGCATTGTAATGTTTATCAAGGTTTACGTTTCACTATGACGTTATCGAGGGTTATATCACATTACGACGTTAAGCCATGGTTCATTACAGTGGGCGTTTAATAAGCGCTATGTCGCATTGTGACATTTATGAATGTTGACGTTTCACTATGATGTTATCGAGGGTTATATCGCATTACGATGTTAATCCATGGTTTGTTACAGTGTCTGGTTGGTATATGTCAACACAACCAAAGATTTGACGC
Organism: Pseudotsuga menziesii; assembly: GCA_001517045.1. Lineage (NCBI taxonomy): Eukaryota > Viridiplantae > Streptophyta > Pinopsida > Pinales > Pinaceae > Pseudotsuga > Pseudotsuga menziesii. The sequence goes on from LPNX010628145.1 coordinate 312,502, forward strand.
ATTAATAATGTGACAGTGGGCGTTTAATAAGCGTTATGTCGCATTGTGATGTTTATCACGGGTTATGCCACATTAGCGACATTCATCAAGGGTTTTGTCAAATTGTGTTATTTATCAAGAGTTATGTCACATTGTGATTTTTATCAAGGTTTACGTTTCACCGTGATTTTATCGAGGGTTATATCACATTACGACATTAAGCCATGGTTTGTTACAGTGGGCGTTTAATAAGCGTTATGTCGCATTGTGACGTTTATCATGGGTTATGTTACATTAGCGACATTCATCAATGGTTATGTCACATTGTGATATTTGTCAAGGGTTATGTCACATTTTGATGTTTATCAAGGTTGACATTTCACTATGACGCTATCGAGGGTTATATGACATTACAACGTTAAGCCATGGTTCGTTACAGTGGGCGTTTAATAAGCGTTTTGTTGCATTGTGACGTTTATGACAGGTTATGTTACATTAGCAACATTCATCAAGGGTTATGTCACATTGTGATATTTGTCAAGGGTTATGTCACATTGTCATACTTGTCAAGGGTTTTGTCGCATTGTGATGTTTATCAATGTTGACGTTTCAGTGTGATGTTATCGAGGGTTGTATGGCATTACGATTAAGCCATGGTTTGTTACAGTTGGTGTTTAATAAGATTTATGTCACATTGTGATGTTTATCAAGGTTTACGTTTCACTATGACGTTATCGAGGGTTATATCATATTATGACGTTAAGCCATCGTTTGTTACAGTGGGCGTTTAATAAGCGTTATGTTGCATTGTCACGTTTATCAAAATGTCAAATTGTGATATTTATCAAGGGTTATGTCACATTGTGATGTTTATCAAGGTTTATGTGTCACTGTGATGTTATACCACATTAAAACATTAAGCCATGGTTTGTTACAGTGCGTGTTTAATAAGCATTATGTCACATTGTGACGTTTATCACGGGTTATGTTACATTAGCGACATTCATCAAGGGTTATGTGACATTGTGATATTTGTCAAGGGTTATGTCCCATTGTGATGTTTATCAAGGTTTACGTTTCACTATGACGTTATCGAGGGTTATATCACATTACGACGTTAAGCCATGGTTCGTTACAGTGGGCGTTTAATAAGCGTTATGTCGCATTGTGACGTTTATGACAGGTTATGTTACATTACCAACATTCATCAAGGGTTATGTCACATTGTGATATTTGTCAAGGGTTATGTCACATTGTCATACTTGTCAAGGGTTATGTCGCATTGTGATGTTTATCAATGTTGACGTTTCAGTGTGATGTTATCGAGGGTTGTATCGCATTACGATTAAGCCATGGTTTGTTACAGTTGGCATTTAATAAGCTTTATGTCGCATTGTGACGTTTATCATGGGTTATGTTACATTAGTGACATTCATCAATGGTTATGTCACATTGTGATATTTGTCAAGGGTTATGTCACATTGTGATGTTTATCAAGGTTTACGTTTCACTATGACGTTATCGAGGGTTATATCACATTACGACGTTAAGGCATGGTTCGTTACAATGGGCGTTTAATAAGCGCTATGTCGCATTGTGACATTTATGACACGTTATGTTACATTAGCAACATTCATCAAGGGTTATGTCACATTGTGATATTTGTCAAGGGTTATGTCACATTGTCATACTTGTAAAGGGTTATGTCGCATTGTGATGTTTATCAATGTTGACGTTTCAGTGTGATGTTATCGAGGGTTGTATCGCATTATGGTTAAGCCATGGTTTGTTATAGTTGGTGTTTAATAAGCTTTATATCGCATTCTGACGTTTATCACGGGTTATGTTACATTAGCGACATTCATCAAGGGTTATGCACATTGCGATATTTGTGATGGGTTATGTCGCATTATGATGTTTATCAAGGTTTATGTTTCACTATGACGTTATCGAGGGTTATATCACATTATGACGTTAAGCCATCGTTTATTACAATGTGCATTTAATAAGCGTTATGTCGCATTGTGACGTTTATCAAAATGTCAAATTGTGATATTTATCAAGGGTTATGTCCCATTATGATGTTTATCAATCCTCATCAGATTCATCATGGTCATCATCATCATCCTCATCATCATCACCGTCATCATCCTCATCCTCATCCTCATCATTATCAACGTCAACCTCATCACCATCATCACCCTCATCCTCATCATCATCATCATGGTCATCATCATCATCATCATCATCATCACCCTCATCATCATCATCATCATCATCATCACCCTCATCTTCCTTCTTCATCAGCTTCATCATGGTCATCATCATCATCATCAACCTCATCATAATTATCACCCTCATCCTCCTCCTCCTCATCATTACCCTCATCCTCATCATCATCATCATGGTCATCATCATCATCATCATCATCATCACCCTCATCCTCATCACCATCATCATCATCCTCATCCTCATCATCATCATCATCATCATCACCCTCATTCGCATAAACTTCATCATGGGCATCATCCTCATCCTCATCATCACTCTCATTCTTCTCCTCCTCATCATCACCCTCATCCTCATCACCATCATCATCATCATCATCATCATGGTCATCATCATCGTCACCCTCATCCTCATGGTCATCATCATCATCATTATGGTCATCATCACCATCCTCCTCCTCATCATCATCACCCTCATCCTCATGGTCATCACCATGGTCATCATCATCATCATCATCATCATATTCATCATCCTCTTGATCATCACCATCATTGTTCATCGACATCTTAAACATCACCCTCATCCTCATCATCATCACCCTCATCCTCATCAACATCATCATAGTCATCATCCTCCTCATCATCACCCTCATCCTCATCATCATCATCATGGTCATCATCATCATCACCCTCATCCTCATCATCATCAACCTCGATGCTCATCAGCATCGTTCATCACCCTCATCCTCACCATCATCATCATTTTCATTGACACCCTCATCCTCATCATCATCAACCTCGATGCTCATCAGCATCGTTCATCACCCTCATCCTCACCATCATCATCATCTTCATTGACACTCTCATCCTCCTCGTCATCATCATATTCATCATCCTCCTCATATTCACCATCATCCTCATCATCATCATCACCCTCATCCTCATCATCATCAACCTCGATCCTCATCATCACCATTCATCACCCTCATCCTCACCATCATCATCATTTTCATTGACACCCTCATCCTCATCATCATCACCATCCTCATCCTCATCATCATCATCATCATAATCCTCACCCTCATCCTCCTCCTCCTCCTCATCACCCTCAACCTCATCATCATCATCATGGTCATCATCATCATCATCATCATCATGGTCATCATCATCATCACCACCATCATCCTCATCATTGTCATCATGGTAATCATCATCACCCTCATCCTCATCATCATCATCATAGTCATCATTGTCCTCATCATCACCATCATTGTTCACCATCATCTTCATCATCACCCTCATCATCATCAACCTCGATCCTCATCATCATCATTCATCGCCCTCATCCTCACCATCATCATCTTCTTCATCGACACCACCATCCTCATCATCATCATCATAATCTACACCCTCATCCTCCTCCTCCTCATCATTACCCTCATCATCATCATCATCATCATCATCATCGTCCTCATCCTCATCATCATCATCATGATCATCATCACCCTCATCCTCATCTTCATCATCATAGTCATCGTCCTCCTCATCATCACCATCATTATTCACCATCATCTTCATCGTCACCATCATCCTCATCATCGTCAGCATCCTTGTCATCATCATCATCATCATCACCATCCTCGTCATCATCCTCATCATCACCCTCATCTTCATCATCCTCTTCACCCTCATCATCCTCATCCTCATCGTCTTCATCGACAACCTCATCCTCAACATCATCAATATCCTCATCATCATCATCATCATCATCACCATAATCCTCATCCTCATCAGCATCATCATCATCATCATCATCATCACCCTCATCCTCATCATCATCATCATCATATTCATCATCCTCCTCATCATCACCATCATCTTCATCGTTCACCATCATCTTCATCGTCACCATCATATTCATCATCCTCCTCATCATCAGCATCATTGTTCACCATCATCTTTATTGTCACCATCATCTTCATCGTCACCATCATAAATAATACTTTTTCTAATAATTATTTATATTTATTATTATATATTTGAATAATTAAATAAACATTATTATTGTCATTAATATTTTCTAGATATGTCCATGGGCTCACCCGTTACTAGCAACAACCACATTAAATTAATAATGTGTCTGAATATGCCGATAGGCATAAATTTAAGCACATAATATAGGGAAAAACATTAATATGTGCCTAAATTTACGCCTATCGGCGTATTCAGACACATTATTAATTTAATGTGGTTGTTGCTAGTTTATATTTTGAAAAGCTTGAAATATTTATAGGGACGAACCTAATGTGAATCTTATCCTAATCTCATTAGTAAATTTGAATTTGAACCAATGCTTATGATTGTGGAACTCGAATTCAAACCGAAATCAGGTGACTTAGCTAGTAGCTTACTTTCAGTTGTTGTGAATCTTGTACAGTAGCTTGCTTTTGGATCAAGTCAACTTCCTGAAATTATGAAATATCTGGATGGATGCTCTTCTGTGCATATCTTCCCCATCTGAAATATTGAGTTCTTATTATTTTGCAGATACACTTAGACTTAAGGAACTTGTTAGGTAGGTGAGGAAGATACACTTAGACTTAAACAACATCAAGGAATTTTATCTGGTAGGTGAGGAAGTCACAGGTCAGAAAAAAAATTCGTTATTTCCTTATAATATTCTGAAGGTAATCCAAGAGGTTGATAATGAGGATGGAACCTTTAAGTAAGAAGTCGGTTGGCTTGACAAAAACTAGAAAGAAATTGATACATCCATAGAGAGCGTGGAAGCTCTGATTTGAAAGAAGCCTCTTGTTACACAACTTCCTCCAGTACACCTTTGATAGTTCATGACGAATTGGCATGGAAGCACAAAATCTCCACTGAACCCCCTGAGGATATGAAGGACAAAATAATTAAGAAGGAGAAACTGCAGAGTCATTTGACTAATGGAAATGAAAGAATCTGTGTAAATCATTTGGATGTTTTTTTCCCTTTGTATGATTCTGTTATGGCTCTCCATTGTTTCTTTATGTATCTAAAGGAGTTAAAATGATGTTGTACATGCGCAGAACATGGAAAATGGGGATTCTGGAAGCAAAAAGTGCAAATGAAAGGAAACAAAAGAGTTGGAGGAAGGATCAAAACCAAAAAAGAAGAAGGAAAAAGGTATTTGGTTTTCAGTGAGCTTGCTAGCTTTTTTGTATATTTTGTGTTCTACAAAATCAACTTGCTTTTATTGTTCTCATGTCCTACCTGAGCCAAGCATATATTAATCAAGATTCTTGTTGTTTTAAATTCACATTGCAATTGAAGAGAAGACAAAAGTAGAACATAGTAAGTATTCCATAGAGGATTCTTTGGTGCGGCCTGGTCCAGATGATCCTATTTTTACAGAACAACCATTTGCAACAACAGATTTTCTTGCACCAATGGATTGTGTAGGAGATGTTCTGATGGTCTGGGATTTCAGTAGTTCTTTTGGGAAAGCACTTCATCTGTGTCCTTTCTCCCTCGAGTATTTGAAAAGGCTATTGATCACAAGGAAGATGTGTCACTCTTGTAAGAGACACATTATTCTCTTCTCCGTATTGTTGCAAAAGATTCCAGTTCCTACCAGGATTTAATCCAGAAGACAAAAGCTAAGGTGAAGGTCGTTTGAAGGTGGTAAAAGCCTATGCATTTGATATATTTTTCATTATAATATATTATGTGTTTGACACACTTTCTTGTTTTATTCTTATTTGAATTTCTTGTGATTTTTCTCTATGAATACTTAATTTTTTTCACCTACACTATAGATGTGACAACATTTTGTAGCTATCAATACAGAATTGGCAGGATCATCTCTGTCATTTTCTGGAAGTAAAAGAAGTGGGAAATCTTTTGGGCCATTTGGAAACAATTAGGTCTGGTGGTTACAGTGAGTTAGATCCAAGTGCAAAATTATACATTTTGCATTAGCTAATTGACAGAGCTCTTACTTCTGATGTGATCAGAGGTCAGTGAGATGAATTCATAGAAGAATGGAAGGCCATTGCAGCTACAAAACAAGAAGAGAAAATGGAGGACTCTAGGAGGAAAAAAGAACATATTAAATAACTAAATGGTCAAAATGAACCAAATCGAGATGAAAATGAACGATCCAGATGAAGGTGTCCGGAGAGTTGATCCATATCGAGTCGATGAACCAAAAGCTCCTTTCAGCAAACCATGATAGGATATATGGGAAATTCGGTTTCTTCCATGATCTAATCGAATCCATAGATATATCAAGTACATAACCAAATTAAAGTGGTTCCATTACAGGAAATATGTAGGATCTAAGCATCAACAGTAATATCTAATAGCTATTAAAGGCAGGTATACTAGGCGAGAGGAGTGTTGAGCCTTAGTAATACACCCTAAGGACAATAACTATCTCACGTTTACTTCATTGGACTTGATGGGCACCACCGATTTTTTACTCTTAGCAGCAGGAGTAGAAAGGTGTGAATTATGCATGTCTTCCTGTCTGTATGGAATGAAATGAAATTCGATTTCTTTTATACCATTATTACGCCGATAGGCATCTATCAGTGGTATTTTGGGGGATGGACTTGCTTGAGTGGATCATCAAGATCCTGCAAATCCCGCCAAGTGGATGCTCAAGATCATCCCAATCGCCTGATCTTTTAACAGACGAGTTAGGAGTTTGTTAGGAGAGTTTGTTAACAAATGAGGTCGTCAGTCTTTAGCCAGCGTCAGATATGTGGAGTCGTGGAGCATTCTGGCAGTGGAGGATGGAGTCATGGAGCATTCTGGCGGTGGAGGAGATAAGCGCAGAGAGATACAGTTTCAAATACCCAAAGATACAGTTTCGAAAACCCAGTTTCCCCATTCCTGTGCAGTCTTGATACAGTTTCGAAAACCCAGTTTCCCCATTCCTGTGCAGTCCTGGAGCGTTCGCCAATTCGTAGCTGGAGCATTCACTGGTCACTGGAGCATTCGCGGGTCGCTGGAGCATTCGTGGATTTGCCTGTGCAATAGAGGTAACCCTGAAATATCTGTGTTTCTCTCTAAATCAAACAGGGATTGAATTTGTTCTTGTACTTTTAACTCTGTTGGGTGTTGACCAGCCTATGTTATTTTGTTATATATTCAGTTGTTCTCGCATCTCGGTACGCAGTGCTTCTGCTTAAGCATCTCAGGTTTACCTTAAGCATCTCGATACCCCTTTGGGAAAAAGTTAATGTCAGATTATTCGAGCATTGCAGGCTTGAACTTTGAAGTTTCTTTCTTTCAGTCTTGAATTAACATCTTGTATTTAATATGGAATCTTGTATTTAATATCTTGTGTCAAATACCGAACTTTCATAAACTATGGGGTCTCTCAATACTTGCAGCGATAATGTCCTTTACGTATGCAACATTAGGGTTCGGCCTGGGCCTTGCTAAATTAATTGGTACTTTTTTATCCTACTCTCTTCCATTCTTTTCAATGTTTATCCAACTTGATTTAGCTATAAAATTTCAATATCTAAGATGATTGCCTTGCATAATCCTCCTTTCATTGACTTTGTATATTCACATGAATTTGTGTTTTATGTCATCCCTAAACTGTTGAAACTATTAAAAACTGCAGGAAATGGAGAGATTTACGGAACTCTGGGTGGCATCTCTACAGCAGTCTCTCTTACTCAAGCCCAGAAAGTCTGGCGGATCTTACCAGCTATTGGTGACATTGCATTTGCATTTCCATTTTCTCCACTTGTCCTTGAAATTCAGGTATACCTCAATTTATATTGTAACTTTCAGTTGATTTGCATATATAAATCCTTTCAGTGGATCTTACCTGCTGTATTGGGCAACACATTCTGAATTCATACATTTAACTTTTAGCTTATGATATTATTGCTGTCGATGCAATATAAAAAGGGTTATAAAGCTTATTAGGTCATATATTAACATTGCAGAGCAATCAGCTGTCAATGCAATATAAAAAGGGTTATAAAGCTTATTAGTTCATATATTAACATTGCAGAGCAATCAGCCGATCGAATTGTTACCACAGAAATGGCCACAAGTTTCCATGCCATGCGCTAGATCTTACCAACATTATTCTCTATGGAGCTTTACAAGTTATCTTGTGTCAAATACCGAACTTTCGTAAACTATGGGGTCTCTCAATACTTGCAGCGATAATGTCCTTTACGTATGCAACATTATGGAGAGATTTACGGAACTTTGGGTGGCATCTCTACAGCAGTCTCTCTTACTCGAGAGCCAGAAAGTCTGGCGGATCTTACCAGCTATTGGTGACATTGCATTTGCATTTCCATTTTCTCCACTTGTCCTTGAAATTCAGGTATACCTCAATTTTTATTGTAACTTTCAGTTGATTTGTATTTATAAATCCTTTCAGTTGATCTTAACTATCTCGCTTTTTCTTGATGAAAAACTATGCAGGATACTTTGAAGTCTCCACCCTCGGAAAACAGAACTATGAAGAAAGCAACATTGTTTTCTATCATGATAACAGCATCCTTCTATATGCTATGCGGTTTTCTGGGCTATGCAGCTTTTGGGGAAAATACACCTGGTAACCTATTGACAGGTTTTGGATTCTACGAGCCTTACTGGCTCATTGACTTTGCCAATGCATGCATTGTGGTTCACCTGGTGGGAGCATACCAAGTAAGATTTTTCTCGCCCTTTCTTTTCTTGCAGCTCTTCTTGAGTACTGAAACTCTATTCGTCCATGCTACTACCCATATAAATCCTTTTCCATACACTCTTGCAGGTGTTTTGTCAACCAATTTTCACATTCATTGAAGGTTGGATTTCTCAGAAATGGCCAAACAGCATGATAATTGTCTTTTGAAGTGAAAAAAACAGCGTAAGTGTAGATCAAGATTGGAGTCGCAACTAATTTTAACAGATGTATTATCTCGCATATGTGGGAGCTTAAAAAAATTATAAAAGAAATAAATATGTTCCCAATAAATCGCAGAATCATAAATGCCTTCCTCGAATTTATGCCCCACTTATGATAAAAGTGTCACTATTTTGTTTGGACATGGATTGAGTTTCATAAGAGTGTCACTATTTT
>LPNX010628146.1:0-24837 GCA_001517045.1 Pseudotsuga menziesii
TCAGGTGACAGCACTTGGCTCGAGCTTGCCCCCAAGGTCGCACCCAGTGGCTTGAAGATTTTTGCCACGTTACCCGAGGTGCGAATTAGGCGGCAACACAGTGATTGAAAGCTCTAACCTTAAACCAAAAATCATTCATGATCAACCGACCAGCTATCCCCGAGTTTCAGATGTTCATTCAACCTCATAATTAATAATTTCTCAAAAAAGTCATTTACGGTGAAATTATTAATTAAAATATTAAAAAATGAATATTTTGGAGAAAATCAAAAACTCTCCAAAATTAACCAAATTGAATAAAATAAAAGGCTAAATGACATGGCATGGAGCATTTATGATGATTCCAATCAATATCGGTCAGTTTCAAATCAAGTATTAGAGTGTAGCAGTTGAACTATCAGTCAAAAATGTGCCCTCTTTGGTCAGATCCGTTTTTGGTTGAAGTATGGGTTATCTATTAGTTGGGTGATCATTACGAGGGGGGATGAGCCACCTCACCCCCCCTCATTACTCCAGCACTCAGTTGCAACTCAGTTCAACTCCAAATCATCATGCCGAGCTCATTCAATTACTCTGGTATTACTCTTAGTTTGGTTTTAGGGTTTTAGCTTGCTTTCATTGTATAAATAGAGGCTCTTTTAGCTCTATCAAGGTGGATGATTGATATAGAGAACCTCTGGTGAAATATTGTAATGCTTGTTGCTCTTACGCAACCTATTTTTTAATAAAGAAAAGCTTTGGAGGCTCATGCTATGTAAATCTTGGATGCATATGTTCCGGTTGATGAGGTGATATTATTTCAATCTCTTTGCTCTTGATAATTTGTAGGTATTAATACATGCTTTAGAGGGCTTATAAAAGCACGTAAGAATAGGTATTTGTAGCTTTCAAGTTACCTATTTATTCCATTACTTTCAGAAATCTTGAAGAGCATTGTTCTATTCAACTATATTTCATGTTTTTGGAATTTGTTTAGTAAACAATACATGATTTAACCCCCATTCTGGCAAGTGTATAAGTTTTTGTTTGCAGATCACTTCACCGTACCAAGTAGAAGGTTGAGCTAAGTTGCATCTCCTTCTCTTGGAGCCCAGCATACGTTTCTTGCAACTGCATGCTATTTGGGATCCAAAGTGGTTTCAAGGATTCAAGATTCAAGTGGTTTTATCTTCGTTATTCACCCTGAAATTAAAATTTTGCAATTTCTCCACTTTATGTTTGCAAGTAAAATTCTGATTTATAAAGCTAATCATTTGCATCTTACTTGCTCTCATTTCTAGATCTAGGAAGTGTCAAAATTTTTGCATTTTTACTTAGATCTAGTTGGTACTTGAAGCAGCATAAAGTTCCCATCTTTGCTTAAGTACTATGTGTATTTTGTAGTGTATTGTATTGTTTAATCTATCATTTTGTAGGAAAATAGCTCGCTGGTTTTTCTCTTTTTATGATAGGTTAAACGAAAATGCTAGCAAAAAATCAAAGATATAAGCTCCAAGAAACATTCTTTTTTCCCCTCTCTTCATCCCCATTCTCCAGGTTGCCTTAAAGACATTCTCAAGATCACAAAGGACTCCAAACTTCAAGCATTGTAAAAAAATTAATAAAAAGCGAGTGGGATTATGGCTCCCACACCCCTCTTCCCCCATTTGGGAGAAGGCCTGTATCGTCCCTTTGTCATGCTTGTATTTTTTGCTTAATAAACTGCTAAAGGTAGAATAGGACAGAATAATTTCATAATCATTAGAAGTTTGTTTTTCATTAAAGTAAAGTAGTTTATTTCTGATTAGTTCATCATTCATAAAATATAAAAATAAAGATGTTTCTTTGTTTATTTATTTAGCTGAATGCAAAGTCTATTTACCTTTTTGATATAATTTTACTTACCCCCATGCTTTCCCGATCAGGGCCTTAAAAATCCTGAAAGAGACTCTTGGGTAGTTTAGCTTTATTTTTCTTAAGGTTTAATCGATTAATTAATTAAATCTCTTGAACTTGTCATAACCCAAGTCAAGAGCACTCTCTATCGGAGAGCATAGTTAGACTTGCATATCCTTGCATTAGGCATTTAGATTAGCTAAGTCTCTTGAACTTTTGTCATAAGAAAAGGCCAAGAACGCTCTCTGTCAGAGAGTCTTAATTAATCGAATTAATAAAATTTGCAACTCATTCCCCCTTAATTAATTAACTTCGGTGTCTCATTGCCGAAGTATGCTTTGACCGACTTCAAAATCGGAGTACCCAGAAACGGCATTGGATTTCTAATCTTGCAAGAGAAACACAATAAAATTTAAACCCCGTAACCAACGCACTGGCGTTGTAGAGAATTTCCTAAGTTCTTCTTAGTAGAGGCACCGAAACTCCCCGCTGTCTAAGCTTCTCAACTAGCTGGTCAATCCTCGCGATACCATCCTGGGATACTGGGCGAGCCGTCATGTCTTCAACAGATTACACTTGGAACATTCTCCCAGCTCTTGATAATCCTTCGCTAACACCATAAGCAAGATCACTTAAAATCCTTAAAATATACCAAGAGCACTTGCACAACATCACATTCACTAGGTTTATTTCAAAACTTGTTTATTTCTTAAGGCATTGCAGAGCGTTGACTCCATAAAGGCACTGATCTTTTAATCTATGCATAATTGTTATATCTGGATCACTTGTCTTTGGCGTATTTAAATTTCTATCTATGAATGCATCTTTGTAAAGTCTTGAATTATTGTTTATCTTTTAATTCTCTTGATAGCAATGTGGATTACTCTATCTTATGTGTCAAATTCTTAATAAACAAACACATTTAATCACAATAACTCCTAAACAACACCCATCCACATCCGCAACCTTTTAAAACACTTTAACAACTTAAGAGCCATAGAAACTCTTTTGTAGGGACTACCCCCCTTGGCTTCGTTAGGAGTTAGCCTAAATGGAGGAGCTAGGAGTAGGTGACAATACCTGGCTCTGTGCTTGCCCCCAAGGTCACACCTCTCCCACTTTCTTAAGTGAGGAGACAGCTTTCAGAAGATTTCTGCTGTTGGTGTGTAATCGATGGACAACACTCCCTATGAATATGGAATAATACAACATACTAACGGGACAACTTAACAACTATTACGCCCATGAATGTGGGATAATACAACATACTAACGGGACGACTTACAAAGCATATGCGTGCAACAAAATATACTAACGAAATAAAGAGGAGGGTTGACACAGGTTCTCAGCATCCCCTCCCTCTTAGAAAAGCTTTGTCCTCAAAGCTTTAGATGTGTAAACTATTGTTGAGTCTGAAAAAGTGGTTGCCATGTAGCATCCTCTGGTTGCATGTCGTGCCACTGAATTAAAACCTCTGTGATGGACCGAGAGCGAAGCTGACGAGTGCACTTATTGAGGATGGCCTCTAGCTCCAAAATTATGGATCCTTCATTATCCAGTTTTGGTAAAACAGTTTGTGCTCTGATGTTGGTGCCAATCACTTTCTTAAGACAAGAGACATGAAATATTGAATGAATGCGAGAAGAAGGAGGAAGTTCCAATTTATGAGCAACAGACCCAATCTTCTGAAGAGCCTTATATGGCCCATAGAACTTTGGAGCCAGCTTCTGATGCCTTTTGAGTTTCAAGGAGGATTGCTTGTAACGCTGCAAACAAAGAAAAACCATATCACCAACTTGAAAAGTGCGCTCGAAACGGTGTTGATCGACCTGTTGTTTCATGCGGTTTCTTGCCATGTGAAGATTGTCCTGTAGAATGTGAAGAATCTGATCTCAGTTTCGAAGAACCATGTCAACTGCCTGAACTGGTGACTGGATTCAATGAAATGCTTGATAGGAGTGGTTCTAGGAGCTGGCAGGATTGGAGATCTTTGAGGAACCATATTTCTAAATGGAACAAAAGTGGATTTGGAGCGATGTTGAGCCATGATCTTGTCCTCCGCCAACTTAGCCAACCTTATGGCTTCCATCATTGTATTGGGACAAAACATTTTAACCTCAGATCGAATTGCATCCTTCAGACCACTGATAAAACAACTCATGCAGAATGCATCAGGCAATCCTTCTGTGTGATTGGCCAGTTTCTCAAATTATGTTTGATACTCCCTCACAGTGCCAGTTTGGCAAAGTTTGGTGAGTGCTCCTATGAAATCATCCAAAGCACTAGGGTCAAATCGTTGCAAAAGGAGTTGGCAAAATCTATCCAGTTTGGCTCCGCATGAGCCTTGATGTACCAACAGACCATTGAAGGGCTTCATGTTCCAAATGAAAGAATGCAATTGGGACTTTATTGACATCAAAAGTGTTATGCAGACTTAAATATTGTTCTGCCTTATAAATCCATCCAGTCGGATCATCACCATTGAAGCAAGGAAAATCAAGCTTCAGCCCACAAAAGTTGTTGGAAGAAGAGAACCCAGTGTCTACAGAAGACTCAGGCCGTTGTCAGTTGCTCATGGCTGAATGCTGAAGATGGAGGCCGAGAAATTTTTTATCTAGATCTTCGAGTTTGGTCTTGAGGGCGGCAAGTTCTTCTTCCATTTGTTTATTTGCTCATGCGTGGGTGACAACCGTTAACAAGAGCTTTTTTTTTTAGAAATGGGTAGAAAAACAAAAACAGAAAGGATTTTAGAAAAGGAAAATTGTGAGTTGGGAAAAACTCGGGTGGGTAATTGGGGTTTGACTAGGTTTAACTAGGTTTTGGACACTTTTGAGGGACAAGGAAGCAAAAAATGCGAATTTCAGAAGCAGGGTGAAGGAATGGCTAAATTTGTCAGAGAGGGGCAAGGAAGCAAAAATGGGAACCGAACACAGTGGCAAAATTTGAAGGCGATGATTATGTGAGAATCGAAAAAATTTATGGCAAACCCTAAAAATAGACATGTGGAATTTCGGGCTTCGGGAAGTGGAATTTGGGATAGGGTCCTCAAGGAAGGAAATATGCAGAATGGAATTACGGGGATTCTAGTGAATTTTCAAGGGAAATGGAGCTAAAACAAAGAAGATATGGCCAAAAATCAGATTTTTTTTTCGGTTCGGTGGAAATGATCACCACCTAGGTGGACCACCATCAATGGGAATAGCTACCCTACCAACTAAAATCTCTTGAATCTCTCTCCTCGTCTCCTGGATACTTGCATTGGTCCTTTCATCATTAGGGGACATTACATGTTTGATAGTTTCTCCCACAGTCCAGAAATCTCTATCTTCTTCCAAGGGATGAGGCATATGGGATATAACAGTATTATGGCTAGAGCCTTCCCCTATAGGAACATAAATGTGCATACTTTCTAACTCGGTTGGGACTACTTCCGACTGAGATGCCGAAGAAATAGGAATGTGAGACGAATCATGACTATGAAAACTCGATGACTCGGGTGGCAAAAGGAAGTTAGGGATGAGAGGAAATGCAGATAAAGCATTATTTGGAGAAACCGAAGGAGTCTGAAATATAGCAGGATTGTTAAGGTTAAAATGTCCTTCTGGTGCATCATTAATTAAAGCATCATCTTCCCAACTTAGAGAGTTATCATGGACTTGAGTTAGATCCCCGTCCTCTAAAGATAAATGAGATAAAGGCCCAACAACATCAGAGTAATGGGAGATATTCTCTTCGTCGCCAACCTCTACTCCAGTAGCTAACTCAGGATGGTTTACCCATGGGTAAATAGGTTCAAGCCCCAAGCTTTGCCTTTCTCTATTACTGATTTCATCAACTTCAAGTGTAGGATTCTCTATTGCTTGTTCTTGACCTTGAGGTTGATTTTCATTTCTTCTCAACTCTTCCAACTCCTCCGAACATTCGTTTCTAAGCATATCCAAGTTAATTCCCATGGCAATTTCAGCTATTTGATCTTCTTCAAAAGAAGAATCAGAAGTCTTCCATTGCCATGAACATGTGCTCAAGTTGCCCATATTCCCAAATCTCAGTTTCATCTTCCACACTATTAGTTTTAGCATTATTCAACAATTCATCTCCATATGTGTTTTTAATCCCTTCCTCAAAAGTTTCCAAATGCTTTTCATAACAAAGTTCTCTATTAATCCTAATCAGAGCACCATCAGAGTTTTGGACACAAAGGTACGATAAATCCATCATGAGGTATCCACCTAGACCAACTGCCCACTTCCTAGATAAAAAGCATTCCCTTGCTAGGGGCAAGTCAATAACAACTACATCCATCATAGTGGAGATGTCTGAGCATGCAAACAGATCAGCTCTAAGGTTTTTGATCAAACCATAGGATGGCACTCGCCTAGAGTCTATGCCACAGAAATTCCCATAAGGCCTAGTCACTTCCAATCCCATTCCCTTCATGATATGTAGGGGCATTACATTCATAGCTACTCCGGAATCCAACATGCAATTATGCAGGAGCATATTTTGAATGTGTAACGTTAGGTAAAAGGGAGGGTGACCACCGTTCTTTCTTTCATAAATTGCAGATTGGATGTTAATAGGTGGATCCTTTTCATCTTTGTTAGGTTGCATCCCACTAGGACTCTCTATGTGACAGGATTCTAAGACAACCTTGGGAGCCTTTTCTTTGCCAATGCTATTAAAGAACTCCTCTATTTGGCTTCTTTCGAAAGGCAACTCATTAACTCAATGATAGGGATATTACACATTATCTTGCTTAACTCTTTCTTTATGTCAATGTCCAAATTAAAATCTTCTAATGCAAGATCTCCTTCTTCCTTTTTATCTTCATTAATTTCTTTGTGTTTGTCAAGGAAAGAAGGCTGGGGATCAACTCTTCGTTTATAGATTCTGATGTGTGGTTGTTCCTTTGCTTCAGGGATACCTATGGTACAACATGAGGGATCAAGTTCATCAACAAACTCCTCTTCATGCTCCCATGGCTCTTCTTCCAAGAGAACTCTTCCAAACCCATCATCAAAGGATAAGTCATTAATAAAGTTGATGTTGCTTGGTTGGTCATCAGGATAACTGGTGTTAGAGGGTTCTTCTTCGTTTTCATCACACCAATTACATTCTTCCTCTCAGAGCTTTCTGGATACTCGAGTCGTCTTCTATCTCCCTCGGGCCTCCTATTATTGTTCCAGTAGGGCTTAGGGCCATAAGGGTTTCTATGTCTTTCAGGATCATCAAGACTAGCGACATTTTTCGTCCGGACAGTTAGTTGTCTCATCATCTCTTGCATGGTTTCTAACGTGTCCTTTGAGTCCTTTGGCTCATTCACAAGTTCCTTAGGCTTTCAAAGCTTCGGGTCAGATCTGGAAGTGGATGGGGCGAAATGATCGAAGAAGTTTTGCTTACCCATAGATGCTACATGCTGCTCAGCCATCTTGGCATTAAGTTGAGCGGTCTTTAAGTCATTGGGATTCTTATCCTTTAAGTTGTACCCCAACCAACCATCAAAAGCATTTAAATAATGAATAATAATTGCTTGGTCCTTGGGTCTAATTTCATCCGGGATATTTCCTACAATCTTGTCAAATCTTAGATTAAACTCATGGACTGTTTCATTCTCCCTCTTCTTGATGTCAAACAGTTGATGCAAGAGGAATTCCCCATCTAACTTGTGAGACCAATCACTATTTAGCTTTGTGACAAAATTGTCATACCCATTGATGGATGAGGCAGGTAATCTGTCAAACCACTTCTGCACATCTCCTTCCAAAGAATGCAGAAGACCCCTCATGAATACATCTTCATCAACTGCTCCATATGCTTCCATATGATCCCAGACTTTGTCAATGTGATCTTCAATGGAGGTAGATGAATCATGACACTCCATCAAACTTGGGAACCTTTTCGAAGTAATTATCAGGCATGTTATGGGGTGCTTCCTGGATCAGAGAAAAATCTAAAGGCGATGCCTTGGCCTTCCTTCCAAAAATCCTAGGGTTTTGTGGAGGAGGAACATTTTGATTTCCACTAGTGTTTGTTCCAGCCATTGGACTAGATGGAACTGAAGGAGATCCTGAAAGATGACTCGGGAAGGCAGTAAACCTAGAAATCTTCCAAAAGAAGTTTGAGGAGCTTTCTTTAATAGGACGTTCTAAGAACTTAAGATTGATACGTTGGGTATGGTCCTCAGTGGAGTCGCAAGGTGGAGTCGCCAGGTGAACCACATAAGTAATTCACCGAAAAGAGATATGTCGTAGGGAAAGGTGAGGTATGTCAAACCAAGGTAAGCCTCTACCTCCCCGGCAATGGCACCAAAATGTTATCACCAACCTTGTAGTTGCCTATGTGAGATGGATCCAGGATGGACGGTAGAGGGACAAGTAACTAAGGAGGTGGAACCTAGATAGCCCCAATCCCGTTCTCACCTATTCTGTCGTGGTCACGTTTCCCAAGGTAGTGGATATCTTCACCTCTTACTAGTACCTTAACCCCAGATCTAGTATTTACCCCATAGGTCATCTATGTCCTTGCTTGGATCAAATCTCGTATCTCATAAACCCTGATCCAAAGCCTTGGTTCACCTAGTGACGTCATCCATAAATCTAGGGTTTCCATCACCTTACACCTTACATACCTCAAGTCCATTTGATCTGATCTGGTGTCTAGGTCTGATCTCTCCTGTCGAGAGTAGATCTGGGTCTCCCCATTGTTGTCTTGGGCTAGGATAACATAAAGTGAAGACTACCTCGATTGGCGTGACAACCATCCATTTGGGAGTTGAGGCAATCTTGGTTCCACCTCCTTAGTTGCTTGTCCCTCTATCGTCCATCCTGGATCCATCTCACATAGGAAACTACAAGGTTGGTGATAACACTGCTGCAATGAATAATGAAAATGCTTGATATAATGGAAATAGCAGAACACGGAAGGAATTTTATTGATCGCGGGCCACTTCGAGGGGCCAACCTCCTTTGAGCAAGCTCAATACATTATACAAATAACTCTTGGATGTCTTCATTGGCCTCAACACGTACTTATTTACTAAGTCTAATCTAAACAACTATTACTCCCCGTGAATGTGGGATAATACAACATACTAATGGGATGACTTACAAAGCATATGCATCCAACAAAATATACTAACGAAATAAAAAGGAGGGTTGACACAGGTTGACTTGGAGAAGCAGTGCAGTGAAGAGTCAGATCGCATGCAACCAATTGAAGATCAGTCTCAGCCATCGTCTTCGCATGCAAAGGTTCCTTGTGATTTGGAGCAGCTTGGGGCTTACGCACAAAGTAATCATTTGGGAAGCCCTTTGAATAAGTATGATGATCTCCCTCATCATACAGTTGTGTACAGTAGTCCTATCCAATCTTGGATAGAAGAATCCTACAGAAGGACTTACAATTTGGGAAGCGATTCGATGATTTTTTCCATGATTATGATCTCCCATCCTGAATCATCATCTCATCATGCATGTTTGCATTTCTTAAAGGTATCTTTGTTTTGGCCGGTAACCAAACACAAGGAAAAAAATATATAATGATAAAATGCTTAGGTGTTACATTGGATCTCTGATTACACCTAAATTTTTGTTTGATATCATGCTTAAAGTATGGAAATAAGCTCCTTAAACTGAGCATTTACTTTATGCATTTCCTTTCAATACTTAGGAACAATACTATTTTCATTAGTTAGTTTCATTTACATTCTAATAAAGCAAGTTATGGTTCATTGGTTCTTATAAAACTTGTGCTACTGAGGGTCTGGTCTGTCAAGTTGAAATGGTTTTACAAATTATAGAAACCAGAGCTTCTAGAGTTCTCATATCCTCTCCTTGCCAAAGACCAAATAAGCACAAGTCCCGCAGTTGGAGCGAGATGTTACCACCTAAGTTGTCCTTAGTGGAACTTTTCAACTGAGCCGCCTAAGAATGAACAAGCCAATTGTTCACTATCAAAAGTTCAGAAGTCCATGCAGGCCAATTTTGGCCCTTTTCAAAATTTTGGCTTGTTAATACCCCAATGTTGGCCCTTTTCAAATCGTATTCTCGTTCTGGTCTACACATTTCCAACATTACGATTACGCAGGGGTATCAAGGATGCCTTATATTGGCCTTATCGTTATGTCAACCATCTCATTTTGTGCTGGGATAAGCACAATACAGAATATGTTATAACAGCTTGACAAACAGCTTGTAATCTCAGTAAGACGCGCTAAACTGATCATAACCTTACATCTTTGACAACAGCTTCGAGAAAATATTAAGACCTTATTTAAAACCGCTTGATGCTGAACTGCTTGAGAAATGCAAGATCTCACTCAAACTTCCAAAGTATCTGGAAGCAATCCTTACAAAACAAAACAAAATATAGCATCAACTGCTTTTTAAGCTATTTATCAGGAGTTCATTGGAATGGTTTATAGAATTATGGTATTTATATTCCACAAATCCATAGAGATGGCCATCAAATCCTTTGTACTCTAATTCATACAATACCCAGACAACCTTGTTCACTTTTTTCAACATTAAAGCATCCTGGCGTGCGTGTTATCATCATTTCTTTGTTTAACTGATATTTCACTATCCCTAAGTTCAGATCATGAGGGATATGCACTACACGTGTAAGAAAAAATATGATGTTTACGGGTGGAATAATAGGAAAGCTCACCTTGGCTCGGAGTTTGCAGATCCCTGTTACAGCAGCAGCACTGACAGGTTTGATCGTCTACCAAACAGTGATTCAGGACTTCTGACCTCGACTTGTTTCAAGTACAGAAAATGAGAACCTTCCGCCTAAATACCCAATTAAAGTGTATTCATGCGAATGAATAGACGGACCTCGACTTGTTGGTTTTATGTACTTTATAATATAGAAGAATTGGGTGAACAATAAAGTCAATGAAACATTATTTTGATCAGAACCCAAAATTACAATCCTAATAAAAAAATTACGTTATGAATTTCACACTCCAAATCCATCGTTAAAAATTGATTTTTAATTATATGGTTATAGGGTTGAAATTCTTTTATTTATTTTTTTGGTAAAATTTGAGGGTGAGGGAGTGTGGCGATGGTGATGGTGATGGCGATGGCGATGGCGATGGCAAACTAGGGTTTCTTGGGTGAACACGTGGGAACCACCTGCTTTCTGCGCTTGGAGGCCTAAAGGTGCTGGTCGATTTGAAGGTGGCGGGGGAGCCGGTCCGGAGGTGCCCTATGGTTGGGGATATATTATCATATCTGCCGGGACTGTGGATTCATGTGTCGCTTGGAGGCAGAACCATATTTTTATAGTGTACTGGGGCCGCTGATATATGGGTCCGCGCTGAATCATGTGACCTTTACACATATGCTCATGCTTGGACTGTCGGATGTCGTGTAACCCTCGCGTGCTCGGACTGCACCGGTAACTCTCGCATGCCTGGGCGCTGTCGGCTGCAGGTTTACAACTTGGGCCGGTCTTTGGCAAAGGAACCGGGCCTTGCTGTGTAGTTATTATTTCCGGAGTAATAGGGTTCTGCCGGGGTTTGCTGGTGTTGGCGAGGTTTGCCCTTCCCATTGGAACTGTGAACATGTGGGGGGTTTGGGGGGTGTGGGTCACCCTTGCTTTAGTTACGGGTATTTGGGGTTATCTGTGGCTCATGGGTATGACTTGAAGGGTTTTCGGGGAGACTTGTGAGGGTGGTGGAACCGGTTGCAGCCGTCATGTTTGGGTTGGGAAACTGAACTATTATTGTTATCTGCTACGATCGACAATATTGGATCTCTTTCTGTGGCTGCGGGTGAAAATGACTGGTGGTGCTTCTTAGGCCAACTGGAACATTTGATGTGTTCATTTTAGGTACGGCTGGAGGCGGACATTACAGTGGGGAACCTCTGATCTTGCCGGTAATGCGGCCGGTATCTTGGAGTGGTGATCTCTGTGGGGGTTATTTGATTTCATGTGCTGTTGTGGCGGATTATTCTAGGTGTTATGGGTGTTGCCGGGTGGGTGGCATTGTATGGGGGTCTTCTAGCCTACGTGGAGGTTTGGGCGGAGAGAAGGACACCATCGGAACCGTGCACCTCGTGGACTGGTGAGTGGATTGCACCTGACGATTGCTACTGCCATCCTGTTGGCGGCTCACTGCTTTGCGGTCAGGAAAACCTGACTCCAGGTAGCTCTATCCTATTTGATGTGCCTGCCACCTTTATTTATTTCTTCTCGGTCTTCTCTGTATTTTGTGTGTGTATCGGTTACTGTTTGGTGATTGTGGTGGGGATTGGGATTTTATATATATCTCTGTGGCATTATGGTGGGAACTTCTTGTTGCTGTGTAGGTTTTTATCCTGTACTGTCATTGGAGGGTTTTATTTTTTATTACTATTTGAGGTTGTGATGGCTAAGGTATATTTGGTTGATTACATTACTTTGATTTATGGAGTTCACCCTCTCTCGAGGGTTAGTACCAACCATTAAAAAGTGGGAATTTTTGACTTATTACCTTTGCTGTTGTCATTTATATGTAATCTGTTGACTGTTGGGGATTATGTGGTGGAGTTTGGTGATTTGTGTATTGAGGTGGGAGACTCCTATTTTGCTGTGATGGTTAACTCATTGGTACTGTATTTATTTATCCTGAACAATTACTGTTGTTTCTGTATTTCTGTTGACTGCTGAAGGACTTGTAGTGGAGTCTGGGAATGATTGTATTGTCTTGAGGTATTGATGTGGGAGTCTCTTATTACGCTACGATAGGAAATCTTTGTTAATGTTTTTATTTACCCTGGATAATACTGGGTTTTTGTACTTCTGTTGACTATTGATGGTCTTGTGGTGGAGTCTGGATTTGATTGTTATTGTCTGGTGGCTTGTGGTGGGTGACTCTTGTAACTGTGTAGGATATCATCTACTTGCTGGTTCTTTTACCTGAAGTGTGTGGGGTTGGGGTATTTTTGACTGTTTTTTGGGCAGGCTTCGGGCTGGGGCCTACTCTGTCGGCTTGTACACTTGGGGCGGTATTTCTCTTGCCTGGGTTTGGGGGTCCCCCGGGCCTTTGGTATCACTACTAGTGATCATGGGGGGACCATCAGTGGGATGTCAATCCACTCATCTAGGGATGGGACAGGTTAATAATGCTTCGAGACGCAAGGCAAAGGCCCTCAAGGCATCTGGCCATAAACCCCGCTTTACTCTGGGTGTTGACATTTTTATGGACAGGGTGGAGAGCCTATGTCAGAGGGCGTTGATAGGCAGATTGGAAAATACCTCCTTGACTAAAGCAGGATGGGTTGATTGGGCAACCCTTCATTGGAAGCCTATTATTCACTATGTCCCCTCGATCAGCCTACTGGCAAACAACTGGCTGGTTTTTGTCTTCTTGAAGGAGTCAAATGTTTCACCTATATTGGAAAAGCTTTGGCCGATAAATGAGGGGTCGGTTATTCTAAAAAAGTGGCACTCAGGGTTCGACCCTTTGACTGAGAGGGTGGTTGTTAGACATCTCTGGGTCTTACCACCAGCTCTGCCCTTCCCGCTCTGGAATAAGGATGTTCTTATTAACCTAGCAAACCTTCTTGGTCGTTTTGTCGCTCTGGAAAAGGACTTCCACCTCATATATGATAAAAGAGTTGCTAAAATACTGGTTGAGGTGGATATGTCCAAGGGTCTAATCCTTGAAGTCGAGATTATGTGTGGGGGAAAAATCATCACCCAGAGATTGGACTACTTGAACTTGCCTTTCAGGTGTTTTCTTTGTCATGAAACTGGACACCTCCGTCACTCCTGTCCCAGCTTCCGCGCTGGTCAGCCTATCAAAAAAGGTTTTAACCACGCACTATTATCTAATTTTCCTTGCCCTGACTCTACACATCAGCCTTTGGCCACTTTGGAGGAACTTACTGAACCTGTGGTCCCTTCCTCTCCTGTTTCTAATACCCTGCTGAATTTACCTCTGGAGGTTCCATTGATACCCTCTGCACCTGTTTCTAGTACCTGTAGTGCTGATGTACTGGAAGACGCTACTGATCAGATCTTCTACTCGTCGTCCCCCACCACTTTCGATGATCTCATAAAAGGTCAGCTGATGTATATCGAAGACATGGAAGCTGTTGCAAAACATTCTTGTATTTCTCCGGCGGTGAACTTGACCAACTCTACTGTTAGTGGTCCCCCCCCCCTGACTTTGGAACACTATCCCTCACTCCCTCTGATTACATCAGACTCAACCTCCCTTCCTTCTCACCCTTGTCCTGCATTTTTCCCGGATTCTTCCCCTTTATACTCTGCTTCCAGTCCTCCTGAGGCACCTGCTTTCAAGGATCCTGCCCTATTATCGGCCCTCCCTATTTTCTCGGACAAGACTCCACTATCTCCATCCACTTTACCCTTGGAATCTATTAGATTCAAGGATGTGACCATCAGGAAATCCAGGAAGGCCCAGAGGGAGGGCACGGGGGATTCAAATGTCTATACCCCTCTCTCGACTCGCTTAAAGCAGGCTGCCCGACTATCCTCCTCCTCTCTTGTCACCCCTCAGGTACTTAGAGCATGTACACCTGTGGAACCCACTTCTCCATGAAGATTTTATCTATGAATATTCGTGGTTTTGGGGGGGTTGCCAAACAAAAATCCCTTGGCCTGTTATTGTCTACTCTTAGACCTGATCTAATTTTGTTCCAGGAAACTATGTGCAGTCATGCACATGCACTCTACATGTTTTCCAAACTCAAGCATGGCTGGGAATTTTGTGCATCTGATGCTTGTGGTCTCTCGGGGGGTCTTCTTGCGTGTAACGCCCCGGCTCTGACCCCATTGCATTAGATGTATATAATGTATAAATTGTAAATGATCATGGGGTGGAGCTAAAGGCCAAGGCCCCACCATTGATCGATAATGCCATGTTTTGGATTTAAATTTGTCACCAATGGTATATTGGGGTATGCGGCATATATTATGTTGGTCATCCTGTAAATATGCATCTATAATTAATTAAAATGAACACAACCAGCTACGGTCGCGGCAACTAAATCGAAAGGGGCATGATTTTTCCCAAGGATGAGGATGTGGGGGGGATTTGTCAAACTTTGGCTAATGAGGGAAAATACCCATGTGTCTTCTTCCCTTGTTTTACTCCCAACCACCTTCAGTTAATAATTTCTGCTGGTAGCTAAGGGAAGTTATGGCAGTTAATTGTTTTGGGAGTGGGGTGGCAGGACTGTTAGTCCATGCCTCCACGCACACTCCACCCATAGTTGACTTCTGAATGGAAAAAAAACGCACTCTTCACCCACGCGGATTTTCTTCTTCTCTCCACGAGTTGCTGAACACCCACGCACTGAAATTTCGCGTCCTCCCTGCTGTTTGTTCATCCACGAACAAAAACAGAGCTATTTTTCCTCATGCAGGACCTCCATTGTCTGTTCCTTTCCTCACTGGGTCGAATTGTTTTCCCACGCATAGGTATTCTTATGTTTGGGGCTCACATAGCGAGCTGAGAGCTGTGCGTTTTCACCCACGATTTCCTGAGAAGAGCCAATCACGTCCTCAGCTGTATGTTCTCCTTACAGACCGGTGTGGTTGTGTAATTTCCGTCATTTTTATGCTGAGATTGGAACTGTTGTTCTTCCCCCATGTTTACTGTTTAGTTGGGACTGTGTAATTCGATTATTGGGAGTTGTTTTGGCCACGAGAGGGCCAAGAACGACTCAAAAATCGTTTTCCCTGTTTAAGCTGTGACAGCTAAATTAATTGCCTGAGTGCAATGGTTGGTCTTCGGACTGTGGGAGGGGCAGGGATGTTGGCTTAGATTTGCTTGATAAACCTGGTGGCTGGAAACCACACAGACAGAGCTAGAGGGCTGACCTTCTTCTCCATCACCCCTGAATAGCACTGGAAGGGAATGCAAGGCCTGAGGGACTGTGTAGCAGAGAAGGGACTGATTCCTTGTGTTGGGTGTGTTTGGGTGTCTTAGAGGTCAGGCTAGTTCTGGTGTAAGTGTTCTTGGCTCTGTAATGAGCTCACCAGCTTAGCAATTTGCCTTCCCCAGCTCCTTAATGGCCTAGTAAACCCAACTGTGTTGGCTTGGCTATGTTTTGTATATCCCTGGCTATGTGTAAGCCTGCTAGTTCCCTTATTCCTTGGAGAATCATGCCCAGCTCGGGGGTGGCAGTGCTGCTGAGAGATTAAGGAGCACGCTGGCCTATGGTTGGGTGGAATGTTGCAGCGACGTAGCTGGTTGCGGAGCAAAGCTTTCATAAGATACGTGATCTTGTGTATTTTACCTCTGCAATTCTATATTTACTGTTAATTAAAATGAAATGAACATGTTGAATGAATGCTTGTTTGAATGCATATTGATTCCGCTGTGCAAGATAATTAATCATAGCTGTGCATAAAATACAATTGTAGTTGCGTATGATGAATGATGGTATCTGTGTACATTCCACTGTAATGCATCTCTTTATCAGCATTCTGTTTTAGCATTTCAACGTTTTATCTATGCCTGTACATGTTCATGGGATCTTAGCTCGGCTGGTTAAGTCCAGGGTCGCGTCCTCTCTGCTCGCTTGGAGGGATGGGGACGTGACATTGCAGGCTGGGACCCTCACTTGGTTCGTTGTAAAGCTTTCACATCATTGGCTGGAATTGTTCTTAAAGCTTCTTTTAAAGGCTTGGCTGAGTCTTTTACAGTTATTAACTGTTACGGCCCTTATGTACACCGGACTAGCTACTGGAACAGACTGGTGTCCGGAGGGTTGTTGGGTTTGCCCAACTTAATTCTGGCTGGGGATCTCAACTTCACCTTATCATCTTCTGAAGTATGGGGGATTAAAGCTAGGCTGGACCCATTGGCTTTCTACTTTTCCCAGCTTATCTCAGATAATCAGCTGGTGGATCTTACGATGGACTCATGTACTCCCACTTGGAGGTACGGCCGATCTGGGGATGAGGGAATATGTAAGAGACTGGACAGATTCTTGGTATCAGAGTCTCTCCTGCCTTATTTCTCCTCTTACCATTCCTGGGCCAACCCTTCTGATGTATTATCCTATTTGTTTGGAATGGGGTCCCATCTGTTTTGTCCCAAGCAGGCCTTTCAAATTTAATAGAGCTTGGCTATTGGAGGAGGATTTCAGGATTTTGGTCCGATCCTCTTGGAATGATGTACTAGATTCAACTGACCACAACCACATGGAGTTATTTACTCTCAAGTTAAGTAGACTCAAAGCTTCTGTGAAGATTTGGGAAAAAGCAAAGAACATGGAGAGGAGGCAGCAGATTTTGGATATCAATATGGGCATATCAGACCTACTTTCGGAGGGCTCTAGTATTTTAACGGGTTCTAGCAGACAAAAATGGGATGCTCTTCAGGAGAAAAAGAATAAGTATTGGGCCCATGAGCTCACGACTCTGAGGTTGAAGAGTAGAGCGCTGTGGGTGAATGAGGGGGATGCAAATACAAAGTTTTTTCACCATTTTGCCTCTTCACGAAGGAACACCAACACCATCTGGTCACTCAATGGCCAGGATGGTATTACTATATCAGAGGACTTGGATCTGAAGGCTCTTGGCGTAAAACACTTCAGTAATCTTTTTCATGATGATAAGTCCTCAGATATTTCAGAACAATTGAAGGTGGTCAGACTTTTTCCTCAGATGACTACGGATGATGATATAGTTTGTTTTAATCAGCCCATATCTGGCCCGGAGGTTGAAGCAGTGCTCAGGGGGTTTAAAAAGGACAAGAGTCCAGGCCCGGATGGATGGCCTATTGAATTTTTTCTGGCCTTTTTTGAACTGGTGGGGGAGGAACTAGTTAATGCTGTGGAACAGGCCAGACGATTTGGTAGAGTCACTGGTGCTTGGAACTCTACCTTTTTGACCCTGATTCCTAAATGCAAAAAGCCTTTAACCTTTGACGATTTTCGGCCGATCTCTTTATGTAATCTGATCTACAAGATTATTTCAAAGATTACGACTAGCAGACTAAAGCCTATATTGAACCGCTCTCTGTCAGCCAACCAATTTGGGTTTCTCAAAGATAGACAGATCACTGAACAGGTGGGTATTACCCAGGAACTTTTGCATTCGATCAAGACAAAAAATTCAAACTCCTTGGTACTAAAGTTAGACCTGGTAAAAGCCTTTGATAGAGTAAACTGAATATTCATCAGGCTACTGCTCATACAGATTGGCATTCCTCTTATGGGTGTAAACTGGATTATGGGATGTATTACGGGCTCCTGTCTTGCTGTATTGGTTAATGGGACTCCCTCTGAGTTCTTTTCTATATCCAGAGGACTGAGACAAGGTTGTCCCCTCTCCCCTCTCTTATTTATCTTAATTATGGAGGGACTCAGCCGAATCATTTTGGAAGCACAACATCTTGGAAAGATCATGGGGTTTCGGTATTCGCCCAACCTGTCTATAACACACCTCTTTTTTGTTGATGATGTTATACTTATTGGGGCTGGCACTATTGATGAATGGAGGGCCTATAAAGAAGCTCTGGATTTGTTCTGTGGGGTATCTGGGATGGTGATTAGTCCTATAAAGTCATCTTTCCTCTACCAGAATGTTGACTCTGAGTTCAGGGAGGAACTTGCTGACTCTTTCCGTTTAAGATGGATCCTATCACGATGGGGTTTAAGTACTTGGGTTTCTACCTAAAACCGTTGGGATACCATACCTCTGATTGGACCTGGCTTGTCCTTTTATTTGAAAGAAAGATTAAAAATTGGACATACAGGTACCTATCTCTTAGCGGTAGAGTGGTCCTTATCAGAGCTATACTTACTGGTTTGGCGGTCTATTGGTTTGCTTTGGCTCGTTGTCCCAAATCCATCCTTAATACTTTGCGCAAACTCATTTATAACTTTCTTTGGGGAACCTCTGGGGACCACAGTCTATCCCATCTAGTCAACTGGGAATCTCTTGCACTTCCTATTGAATTTGGTGGCTGGGACATAAAGAACCTGGAATGGTTTGGTATCTCTCTAAGACTTAAGAGCTTGTGGCTTCTTCTTACTGGTACTAGGATCTGGAGCAGAATCATTGCCCATAAATACTTAAAGAACAGACCTCTGGATGCTTGGATTCGTGGTCGGTCCTTTAGTATTGTTGGTACCTCATATTTTTGGAATGGGTTCATCAGGATTATTGGGTGGATTACTTGTCAGCTGGGATGGAAGGTAGGGAATGGATTAAAAATCAGAGTGGGTATTGATCCCATTGCTGGGCACAACTCACAATTTCTTTTATCGGAGGAGCTTAGGGTGTATCTCACTGATCTGGGTATCACTCATCTGGCACATGCATTAAATCTAGATGGATGTGGGTTGGATGGGACTGAATGGTACTCTGCCTCAGACCTGCTATTGGGTGGGAGCTGGGCTGAACAGTGGACCTCATATGTTGCTGGACTATCACATGGGGGTATTAGGATTGGTACTTTGGAGGACAGACTGTTATGGATGTTTGATGAACAGAGGGGTATGGTGACAGCTAGAAAATCCTGTGATTTAATTGTCTCAAATTACAAAGCTGTGTTGGATACTGATATTATGATGAAGATTTGGCTCTTTAATATCCCACTCAAGATCAAATGTTTTGTGTGGCTCACATGCAATAAAAAAATAAATACTTGGGATACTTTGAGAAAAAAAGGATGGCATGGTCCCAATAGATGTTGCCTCTGCAAGGAGGAGGCAGAATTGGTTGAACATCTTTTTGTCAGTTGTAGATTTCTGAAGGAGGTAATTGGAGGCCTAAGCTGTATTTTAAATGTGAACTTGGACTGGTGTGGCCATAACTTTCTGGAAATATTAACTTGCTGGATTGCTAGGAAGGGGTATTTACTGTATTTACCTTTCTTCATATTTTGGAATATTTGGAAGGCTAGGAACCGCTTATGTTTTGAAGATCAGGAGCCAAACTTGAACAGATTGTTATATATCATATATGATGATTTTTTGACCTGTAAGCCTCCTCTGATTCATAAGCTCAAGATTAGGAACATTGGAAATTCTCCTACACTAGTGTATCCTACGATCTTTTTTGATGGTGCGGCCGCAAAAGATGTGGGGGGTGCGGGATTTGGTATCTGGCTGAATGAATTTCACCTTCTTGCCTTCAAGCTCGGACGCGGCAGAAATACCAACACTAGAGCTGAGCTCTTAGCACTTTGGGCATCACTATGGGTCGCAAAGTATATTGGGTTACCTTACCTACATATCTTTGGCGACTCCTCTGTGATTATAAAGTGGGCTAATATGGAATCCACCCTGGATATGGTGAATCTTGAGGCCTGGTGCCTCAACACTAGGATTCTTATGTCCTCCTTCATGTGGGTGGATCTCAGTCATGTTTATAGGGAACATAACAGGAGGGCAGACATCTTATCAAAGGAGGGACTGCATATGGCACCGGGACATCTCATACTTACAGAATTTTTTTGGGAATGAGATTATTGGAGAAAGCTCATCACAGCTCTTTTAGAATATGCTCTTTCTACTACAGATTATCTCTCCAAATTTGTGAGACACTTACAGGTTTTGTTGAGCATCTTTTACTGTTTACATGTGTATCACTCCCTCCTTGGATCAAATTTCTAGGTTCCTGTTATGTTCTTTAGGAACATAGATGACTGTACTTGATAGTCTTCCTATGAGAGGGTTCTCTTTGTTAGTGAAACTCAATGTGCTTTGAGTATGAGATTCTGTGGATATGTTAATTGTATTCTCATGTATTCACATGTTATTTTTGGCCGATGGGACTGTTTTTATTTGCTGAATGCACAGGTAGGACTGTTTTATTACTACTGCTGTACTTATACAGTTTATTGGCTGATTACTTGAAGATGTAAAAAGTTCCTTTGATTCAATGAATACCAAGAAATGTACTTTTTTCGACTGAAAAAAAAAGGGTTGAAATTCTTAGCTCTGTGTGAATATAAAATAAATGTAAATAACAATAAATACAGCATGTGATTATTATATTATAATAACTTAAAATTTGATTTTTAATTATATGGTTATAGGGTTGAAATTCTTAGCTCTGTGTGAATATAAAATAAATGTAAATAACAATAAATATAGCATGTGATTATTATATTATAATAAAGAAAACTAGTTAGATATTATCTAATTTATATGATCATAAAGGGTGAATGTTGATTGATAGGATTTCAAAAAGACCTAACAACAGTAATAGTGCAGATTATAAGAGAAGTTAAAAGTATTGTCTTAATAAGAGAGTTTATCTTGGAATATTTGAGATAGCTAATTCAGTTTCAAAGTCATTGAGACTAAACCAAGTCAGCCACTTATTATCCTCTATTTTAGATAGAGTATCCCTAGTAACATTCATTTCCCTATAGATATAGAAAAAGGAAATGTCTTTAAATTAACCCATATATCTTAGAATATCCTCAAACATAGGTCTGAGCTTAATGCTTCTGAGAAGTTGTCTGAAACTAAACCAGTCTATAACCATCTTTGGGTTGATATTTTTTGTTTTTATTTTTAATTTTGCAAGTTTATTGCATAGTCCATTAAAAATTATTTAGGGATTTTGAAAAATAAGATAATAAAAAAATGAATCATGTAAGTGTGTTTGTGTAAAGAGATATAAATATTTGGTATATGTTTAAAAAAAACAAGTTTTAGATTTTTTTTCTTAGGAGTTTTAAACCTATCTATAGATAGATAGATATTGTGATATAAAATATTATTTTTAATAATTAATAAAAGTTGATTTTATATATATATAAAGATTGGTATAAAATATGGTTTTTAGAGGACATATGATGAGAGACATATAAGACTCACTTTATAATTTCTTAAAATGCAATTCGCTTCTATAAAAACAAACAAATTAATTGTACTTTATAATATCTTCAATATTAGGTATAAAATGCAACTTGTTATTACTCAGAAGCTAGATTATCTAAAGATACCATTTCGATGCAGTTACTGCCACGAAACCGGGCATTTGAGGAAATCTTGCTCCTTTTTATTACATGGCTTCCCTGTGCATGTGGGCTTCTTCGACCATGATCCTCCTCTTGTTAGCTTGCCCTCTACTTCCTCTCCTCGCCATTTACCTCGAGATTCTCTACCACGGGTAGAACCACTTTCTGATTCACCTGATCCACCTTCCATGGGTGGGCAGTATGACTCCTCTTCCCCTACCTCTGTGGGAGACTTGACCAAGGGCAAACTTCTGTATATTAAGGATGTTGAATCTTTAGCCCTTTCTGCTTCTTGTTCTTGCAATGACCAGACTGTAAACCTCCATGACCAGGCTGTCTTATCATCTCCTCCCCCTTTCAATCTAGAACATTTTCCCCCACTTCAACCACATTCTTCTCCTACTAATAATTCACCTCATAGCCCCTTAACCACCCCCTCCTTCAATGACCCCACCCTCCTCAAATCCCTAGATATTTTCACTGACAAGTCTCCCATCTCACCTTCGGTTCTTCCTTTGAACTCTATCAGATTCGAGAACGTTACCATCAGAAAGGCTAAGAAAGGGGGTAAAAATGCACAGCCTTCCACTGGTCACTACACCCCACTTTTGGCCCGCATCAAAGTTGCAACTAGATCTAACTCCTCATCTCATGCACTTAGAGAGCATTGTCTCCTACATCTCAGGTTAACCCATGAAGATTGTCTTCGTGAATATCTGTGGGTTTGGGGGGCCTACAAAACAGAACGCCCTCAAAGAACTGTTTACTTCTCTTAACCCTGATATTATCTTACTACAGGAGACTATGTGTGACCATCTCACAGCCCTTCGATTGTTTGCCTTTATGAAGCCTGGTTGGGAATTCTATGCTATTGATGCACTTGGTCTTTCAGGGGGTATTCTATCTGCCTGGAACCCTCGCTTGGTCAGATGTAAAGCTTACCTTTCCTTTGCTAGCATTCTCCTCTATGCAAGGTTCAAAGCCCTTGATTCTATATTCTCCATTGTCAAGTACTATGGACCTTATGCAAATAGAACTGTCTTTTGGGATACTGTTGTAGCTAGGGGCATTTTCAATTATCCTAATCTCATCTTGGCTAGAGATCTAAACTTCACCACTTCTGAACTCGAGATCTGGGGTGAACATGCCCGTAGGGATCATCTGTCTCTGTACTTCTCTCAACTTTTAGACTCTATGAACATGGTTGATCTAACCCCCACCGAGATTGGACCAACTTGGAAAAATGGCAGAGTTGGTTCTGAAGGAGTTAGCAAACGTCTTGACAGATTTCCGGTCTCCTTTACCTTGGCCCCTACTCTGGGATGCTATAAATCTTGGATTCAGCCTTTTGAAATCTCTGACCACTACCCGGTTTGCCTTGAATGGAATTTCAATCTGAAATGTCATCTGTATCCCTTTAAATTCAACCGAGCTTGGCTCCTTAATGGTGACTTTGTAGCCCTTGTTTCTTCTTCTTGGAAGGCACCATCTCCCTCTGCTGGACCCATGTTTAATTTCAACTATAAATTGCAGAGGTTGAAAAATGAGGTAAAGACTTGGGAAAAAAAGAAAAACAGGCTGAGGATAAGGAGCTAGCTGAGATTGATCTAGCCATTGGTTCTCTCCTCATTTCACAACCATCGGGTATTCTCTCTGATGCTGATACACAATCCCTTATTGTATTTAAAAGCAGGAAGGACTCCCTACTTGCCCACCTAATTCTTACTTGGAAACTTAAGAGTAGGGTGGACTGGATTCAGGAAGGTGATGCCAACACAAAGTTTTTTCTCTCCTTTGCCTCTGACAGGAGGAACTCGAAATCCATATGGGCACTCAATAATCAGTTTGGGGAAACCATTGAGGATGATTCCAAGCTCTACTCTTTAGGGGTCCATCACTTTGCTGAGCTCTTCTCTGATGATGGCAAGACAAATGTTGAGGCACAAATTAATGTCATCAGACTTTTCCCTACCTTTGTGCAGGAAGAGGATAGGGAACTCTTTTTGACTGCTTTCACTCTCCATCATGTCGAGGGAGTACTCAAAGGGTTCAAAGAAGATAAGAGTCCCGGACCTGATGGCTGGCCGGTGGAATTCTATCTTCACTTTTTTTATCTTGTTGGGCAAGATATTTTGAATGTCATTGAACACTCCAGATTGGATGGTAGAGTCATTAGGGCCCTCAATGCTACTTTTATTACACTTATCCCCAAGTGTGATAAACCCACTACCCTGGGGGACTTCAGGCCCATCTCCCTCTGTAATCTGATTTACAAGACCATTTCTAAGCTTGCTGCTATTAGACTGAATGTTGTACTTGATAAGGCCATCTCCAGGCATCAGTTTGGCTTCCTTCATGATAGACAGATCATTGAACCTGTTGGTATTGTCCAAGAAGCTCTACATTCAATCAAGACTGAAAACCAACAAGTAATGGTACTAAAACTTGACTTGGTAAAGGCATTTGATAGAGTAAATTGGTCTTTCTTGAGATTAGTCCTTCTTCAGATTGGTATCCCTGGCAACTATGTTAGTTGGATTATGGGATGTGTAGAGTCAGCAAACTTTGCTATTTTGATCAATGGTACCCCTCAGATTTCTTTCCTGTGTCTAGAGGCATCAGACAGGGATGCCCTCTTTCTCCTCTACTTTTTATATTGGTTATAGAAGGATTAAGTCTATATACAATAAGGATTAAGTTAAGAAGACTATATACAATAACACTTTAATTTTTTTTGTTAAACATAAACTATATGTTTTGCTTTACCATATTAATTTGGATAGTAATAAAAAAATCCAAAAATATCTTTAAAATTTGTCTTGAGTAAAAATAATATTAATTTATTTTTATTTATATAATATATTTTTATATATACTTAATTTTGATTAATCTAAACGTTAATAAAACAATCAATCAATCTTACCCGTCTTACATTTTATAATGTAGTTAAATCTGAATGTAATTGTGTTGTCACGCAATCTACTCACTTGACTTGACTTCCCCTTGCTATT